>JAOXNO010000020.1:6985604-7012236 GCA_028565335.1 Limnodromus scolopaceus
CTACATAATAAATGGGAGATTGAAAACAAGCAGATTGCCTAAGGAAGTCTGGCTGAGTGCTAAACTTGAATCTTTTTATCCAGAATTCTGAGTCAATGTCTTCAACACAAAACTGTCATCCCTTGTGCAAATCCTGTAACCCTAGTTTTGATATACAGCACAAGCAGAAATTTTTTGAAGGAAAAAAAAAATCTATTCTACTCAGTCTGTCACTATGTCATTATACAGCTGAATTCTGATTTTGCATATTGGATACATCACATTGTCACTGATCCTACTTGAGCACTTTTGTTATCTATGCTCTTTACCAGATGATCATAACAGTACAGAAATCAGAAGCAATACTTATTGGATGACTGATAACGTTCATTAAATCTGAGCAACTTCCCCAAATTTGTGAAGGTTCTGTATTTTATGTCCCTGACAGGTAGCCATAAGGCTAACTTAGTGTGATGATGCATATTTATTGCTGAAGCATCACAGAGGACCTATGCATACATCCATTGGAAAGCAGGAAAGGAAAAAAACCACAAATTCTTTGCATACTCCAATATGTATTCAGAGATTTATTACCTGCCTTCATATTTTTCAATATATTTGCCAGTACTTTTCTTTTTCAAGGTCTGAAATGCAAAGGCATAAGCCACAATGGTGTACTCAAGGACAGAATGTGAACCACCCTATTCCCCTATCAGAAAGTAAGGAGCATTGCTATAAACTGTTTCATACACTTAGCCAGAATATTTTGTATTGCCTTGCCTAAGCTCCCTTTGTTTCTCCTCTGTAAAAGGGCATCAACAACCTAGAATCCTCTTAATCCAGCACTTTAGAATTCCAGCGTTGGTGCAGTTATGTCTCATTCTATACAAAGGAAAATAAATGGCGACAAATGAATTACAAGGTTGTAAATCAATTGAGTACTTCTGCTGATATCCATCTCAGGGACACTGTAGAACAACTATGTTAACAGAACGTGGATGAAAATACAGAATATTTGCTACTGGTAATACATACATATTTTCCATCATCAGTCTGAAAATGTTTGGAGTTTAGTGCTGTGTCAGCATAATTATTCAATGTTTGTGTTTGAGAGCCATTATCACAAGGGTGATGCTATTCATATAGAGATTGAATGAACTTTGAATGATTCCAGAGTCTTAAAACAGTACGAAACCCAAGTAGGTTTACTTTTCTTTTCTTCCTAAAACAAGGTCTTGAAACCTCCCTAGGAAGGTGGAATTTTAATGTTTCTAGGCTGTGAATGAAGACCAAATTTTATTGCTTAGTATTATATCTGTATATGTGGTAATCTATACTCCTCTCACTATGAATCACTACAGCCACTTCTGCGCCAGGGATTTCCCAACTCAGAGAAGGACATCCAGAGTTTGGGTTATTCAGAAGATGTATTATAACCATCAGCAGTGAATGGACGTCACTGCAAACTCTCTCTTCAGCTGTAGCTGACTTCAGTTACAGTGAGACACGGTTAAGATGTATATATGTATTTTTCATCTGAGTCTGGATTTCATTGGATTGGTTTGCAGTGACAAAAGCAATGACTGAAAAAAGGATTTGATTACTAACACACAAGTGGAAAAAGAACACCAAAATGAGTGGAGTAACCTTATCAGCTGATAGGAAATGCAAGTGGAAAGATGTGTCACTTGCTGTTCCAGAACAAGCAGAGAAGAAATCTCATCCTGTTGGTCATCAATCTGGCATGTGGAAGAAAATTTGGTCTCAGTTTACTTTGGTGCCTTTGAACTAGTGACTTCATGGCTTTCCATGCGGTGTCCCTGGGCTGTGCAAACATTCAGTCCCATCTCCCATCTGGTTGACATCTTAGCTGTATGTATAAGGTGGACAGATTCAGCAGAAGCAATTGAAACATGGCTCTGTCTAAAACCCTACCTCACCCAGCAAACAATTTTCTTGACATCCCACTGCGGTGATTGTGACCGGTGGGATGCTGCCTTAAGCAGTGGAACCAGCTTCTCTTTCTCTGTCAACTTCTGTGTTTCCTGTAAGGGGACCTTCAGGTTGGAAGGGCACAGACAGAAAGGGAGGTGGTGATGAGAGTATCAGATGGCTCAGTGTGGTCAAGCACATGCAGAAGCACTGGCCACACAGGTGCGGAGTGGCAGAAGTTGAGATACTGGGATATAACAACTACACTGACAATGTAAGCAAGCAATGTCTTGGGATATAACAGCTATGGTCACAATACAAGCAAGTATCTTGGTTACACAGTGGCTAAGCAGAGTTTTGTTTATTCATGGCCTTGTCATTGGCTTTATTACAAAATGTCAAAGTCCTTTCTGTAAATGTAGCATCTTAGCACAAGAGGTGCACTTCCCAACAGTGCAATGCGTGTATTTGAAGTTATCCCTATATTCTGTGTTTCCTGCCTAGCTATGATAAATACATCCAGTCTGAAGCCCACTTCACAATTTTTAAATTTATTTTTTTGTGTGTCTGGAAATATAAAAATAATGCTATATTCTTCACTGAGGTTTGCCTGAGACAAGTGTTTTAAAAGCACTGACTTCAGAGGGCAAATTCAGATAAGCTAACCAACATTATATTAATTCCAAATATACAAAAGCATACTTAGATTTGGGATATGAGAATAGACTGTTGACTTCAGAGAGACGTGGGTGCCCTATTGAAATTGAGGCTATAAAATAGAATATATTGTTAACATGACTTTAGTTTGGATTCAGAGTAAATTCTCTTTTGTTCTGTCATTGTTATAAATTTCATTCAGTAAAATCAGTCATGCAGCTATCGGTGGGTGAAGAAGAAAATTGTATTTAAAAATGGAGGATTAAATTAGAAAATAAAAAGTTACACAGAGGCAATGTAATAATAAAACAATAATAAAAAAACCTGAAGTAAATAACAGCCAACCAGAAACAGAATTTTAAAACATAATTGGAATTAAAAGAAATAAACAGTTTTTGCCCTTATCTAATCTATCACTTGAACAGTAATGTGGTCTTTGAATTAAAACATGTAGTTGAATGAGAACAAATCCATCCTTACTGTGACTCCATTAACACCAAGTGTTACACTATGTGGGCTTTGACAGGAATATGTATAACTACCAGAGGCAAGAATATAAATTCAGTAATGGGCCAAATCCTGTCAATGATTCTTTTTCGTTAGTTGGAGCTGAGTCTAGGCACCAGCAATCGTAGACCTGAGAGAAACCTGGGATAAATTGGTGGCATTAGTCCTGTGGAAATCTGAGGAAATGTGGAGTGATTAAGTAATGTATTACACAGAAAATTGGCGGTAAAGTTGTGAACTGATCCTAGCTTTGCTACCTGTCATCTGCCTTCTTAAACACAGGAAAACCTGCCTGCTTTCCTGATACCCAGGACAGTTTCTCCCAGCCTCTGTTTGTCTTAGATATTTAGATTGTTAATCCGGCAGCACCAGAACCAGCCTTTGCCACGTGTTTGTACAATATGTGACACAAAACCCCCCGTCTCAGAGGGGGCTTCGTGGCTACAGTGCAAATAATGCTAATAATATTAATAATGCTACCAATAATGGTCTGAAAAGCCGTGGTGTAAATATTTGCTTTATAAGCAGTGTCAGTGTGTGTTAGGGATGAAGCAAAGCATTTGTGTCAGGCAAAGCAGGTGTTTGAACTGGGATTTCCAAAGCCTGAAAAGGTGCTGTCCCTGCAGTGCCAGGGCATGGCAAACCACACACAGCTTGTAAATACTCAGTAAGTTCACTGAATGTTGGTAGCTGTGAATCTCTACCTCCTTTTCCAATCTGAGCTCTACCACAAGTTCCCTCTAGGGTTTGACCCATCACCTTTTGGTGCCTCAGTTTCCCTGCCTATTAGACAGAAAAAACCATGTTTGCATGACGCAATAAAAAGAAAATAAATTAATTTCTACCAGGTGTTTTTTCAAATGGTTTAATGAATGAGGTTCTGTTAAGTTTAAGATTTTATTAACAGGAAAGAAAAGAACTTTTAATTTTCCACCAAAGTAGACCAATCTCTTTAAATCACATTCAATTACTTCTTGATGGGTAGAGCTCCTATTTCTATCCCCATCTCTGGATCCACATACTACCCATATCAAAATCCACTCTAATTCCTTTACTGTGGAGCTTTAAAAATAAGCTGGGGAGTCATAAAAACTATCCCTCTCCACAGATTCAATAGGCAGCCTAATAGAAAACAATTATCTTGAACAATAAAAAGACCCAATAACATTTGGGACATTAATATTTTTACCAAAGACATGCATCTCACGATTACAAAGTCCTGTGCAAGCCAGCAGACTTGGGTGTTTGTGGCATCTATTTTGCACTCGTTTTACACCATCAAAGATCAGAAAGCATCTTGAGACTGAAACTTTTTTGTAAGGTGAACCAGCAACAGAAACAGGAGAGGTTTACTGACTACCCTCTGTTGTTCCATTGTACCCTAGTTTCCATGATACACTCTTAATAAAACAAAAGGGAACCTTCCGATAAAAATATCTCCCCATTTTATAATGTAAAATACAAGCAATTTTATCAGCATTAACGCTGATTGGCTTCCATTAGCCTCTTGCCTTCTAATAAAATTTATGATACCTTTCAGAAGCACAATTTGATAGAAAGTGAAGTGATTACACCCTGCTTAGATATCTCTCCAGCATCTATTCCAACAATAATGCGGTAATTTTATGCATGAAATAGCACAATTGGCATAAATAGTTATAATACTGAGTGCTGTCTAAGGAACCTGGCTGCTGGAAAATTAGAAAGAGCTTCACACTTTTGAAACAGGTAATTAGGATTTCTCTCCATGCTCATAGGAGGCAGACTGGAGTTTCGTTTTATATTTCATGTTTCATTAAAATATATGTGTTAAAAATAAATGTTGAATTTAAAGCTGCACAGATTATGAAAATTAAAGGTACAGCACTACTGCAGAAGATAGAGTAAAATGGGCCTTTTTAACTTCTAATTTTGGGTCTGCCAAGAGTTTTAACACTTTCTGACAGGTAAATCAGGCTTCCACTGTTTTCAAAGAGTTTAATTCAGCAATATCTGCATATGGCTGTGGTCAGCAAGATGGAGATTTACTGATGTAGAGTTATGTCTCTAAAACTAGTCACAATTTTTATTTTTGCCTGCCCAGAAAAGTTGGAGGAAACCCTTCCAAATTAGATGTGCGGGGGCACTTCTCCCTGACCTATGTTTTACTTATCCTTTGGTTGATCAGGGACTGTCTACAATGTTCTTCACTTCCCATTCCCACCAGAAGTTTCCCCCACCTTTTGGGGCATTCCCACCAGTGATCCTATTTAGCCCTTGCATCAAGCCAAGGTTTCAGTCTTGCCATGCCAAATCCTGCCGATGGATTGTGACTAAGCAAGAAAGACACAAAAATTTTAGTAGTGCTAATATTAGAGGGTAAGAGGAAACCAGTAACTTCTTTTTCCTATAGCTGGACTTCCACCTTCTTCCTCTCTTATCAGATAAAATCCCTCATTGTAGCACCATTTCCAGCTTTTAAAATTTTTCTTGTAAATCACAATCAACCCTTTCTTCCTTTTCCTAAGCAACTGTAAAAACTTGCAGAGCCTTTGTATCATGACGTGGCTCAGAGAAAAATGTAGACGGTTTTATAAAATTACTGTTAATAACATACTCTGGAACTGCACTTTACAAGATATTTCTTCAACTCTTCAACGATGTTTACTTAAGGAAGTAACATAATAAAAATATTATCTTAAATGCTTATTCAAAACAAGAAAAAAACCCCACAGATCACTACTGCTAATTGATCAGGTTTAGAAAACTGCTTCTTACAGAAAATTTCCTTTGAACTCCATGATTTCCTTATTTTCTTTGTACATAGTGAGTGTCAACACCCTAAACTAGATGAATTAACTTACATGAAATGTATAGTTTGACTCTAAATCCTTGTTTATTTTCTCATCTTGTTGCTAAAATTTGGATATTCTGGTGACTCTACTTATGAAAGATTTTTCTGGCTGCCCTATGTCTCTTTTATGGGAACCTGGATAGCCACAACTCCACTCAAAAACAAGCAAGTTGGGAATGACTGTGGCTCAATTATCACTTAAACCTGAAAAATCAAGGCCTATTCATCATGGTTCAGAGCTCCCCTTTTGCAAGGGTGCAAGATGCATTTCAATAGACCAATTGGGAGGCAGTGTTTCTTAGCTGTAATTTTTTTTTTTTTTCATGTAGCTAAGGCTGGATTTTTATTCAGTAAAACTTCAGTAAGGAAGGAAAATAACTGCCTTTATTGTAATAGATAGGGAGAAAATACTCCCTAAAGAAACCATCAGCAATGGGGAAACTTTATTATCATTTTCTTGTCCGCTCTCAACATCTGAAAAATCCAACTGAAATTAAGTACCTGTTGTACAAAGAAAAAATCAATGCATTTAAATCAATGATAAAACTGCTTCAGTTCCACTGAAGAGGGAATAGCTCTTCTGCTAGTAGCTGCAATAAAGAAGACACTTACCCAAACTGTTCTTGGTCAGTAGAATTCGAAAGAAATTTATTACAATAATATTTAACTATGAAGAAAAGGAGAATTTCTATGTGTGTTTCTATGTACATACTTGACTGTTGTCTGGTAAATAAATTATAACATAGGAACCTCCCAACTTTGAAAATAAAAGCAACTTTCATAATGTTGGACTAAAATGCAACAAAGTAGTCTTGTTTTCCGTGCCTTAGATTTCAAAATTTAATTGCCATTGTTCTCTCGCCATCTGTAGGATCCTTATGGAAAGCAGGGAAGATAAGACCTCAAGTGCTAATAAGAACAGAAATAAATAAACTAACAACCCTCAGAAAATAGCCAACTTTAGAACAATATGAGGGAAAAAAATAAAACAAAGTGTTCAGCTATTCTTTACACATGAAGCCATAAAGAGCAGAAATAGTTTTTCCTTTTGCAGTCCAGCTATAAAGGTCAAGCATTGCTCAAATTTACTAATTAAGGAACAATAATTTATTAGGATTTTGTTTTTCAAGTTGTGCTTTCTCAAAATGTCTTTACCTTTTTGGCTTTTTTTTTTTTTTAAACTTTTCTCTCTGACACATATGCTTCAGCACTGAATTCATCAGTTCTTGTTGTAAGGAACAGCTTGAAGTGCTGGAGCCTGGCACACAGCACATCTGTGCCTTGGTCTCCGTAGCTCGGCTTGAAGGGAGACAAGGGTTTCTCCAGACTCCAAACACACACTCTGTCCTGCTTGGGTCACAGCCAACTTCTACTTAATGCACAGTACTTTTTGGTAATGTGCCACCGGGAGAGGCTCCAGAGAATACACGAGAGCGATCAGAATTTATTCCTGGGGAATAAATTATTCAGGAGATTTAGCCTTTGTTCCCAAGCCATTCCTGATTACTATGAATGTGATAGTTATGCGTAAGTATTTACCAAATAGTTTATACAAACAAATTGCAGCCTATGGATGGTTCGTGAATTATTCACTTCAGCTGCTCATTCTCTGTTATTCCGTAAACTGTGTTGTGTCCCTGAAATCATATGTTCCCTGATTGGATGACTAAAACATTGCATCTCACTCCACTCCCAGTGGATAACTGAACTCTTCGGAAGAGGGGAATAACATATAATGAGCAGCGAACAGCAAGTCTGCAGTGCAAAACCTGGCTGGGTGGCAAAGCTGACTTATAAGGTCCCTTCCTTCCTCGACTCCTGACTCCCATCTTTATTCACCAAAATTTATCATATTTGCAACTAATTTGGCAGCTACACAATTCTGAATGTGAGCATGTTAAGCGCACTTGCTCCTGAAAGGTTCCAACAGCACCATTTTGGGGCTGGTACTTGCAATCCTGACTTTGAGCATAGGAAACTGAGACAGCTTTAACTGTCACCCTGTAATTGTATTGTCATTGCTATATTATTATTGTTATTGTTGCTGTTAGTGAAAGTTTTCATGCATGGTAGTATTCTTTGACTCTGTGCAATTAGACTTGGACTAATAATGATTCATAGGTTAGACCATTACTATTTCAATTTTAATAAATTATTGACTTTATATATGAATGTATGTATATATATGTGTTTACTATTTACCTATAAACAGATTTTGAGCGTAACACAAATGAGAGCTAGTGTCATAACAGAAAGGCATTTTGAGCTGTATCAAGGGCTGTGGGTCCACACAACAGTGAGAAAAAGTGCAACTGATGAAATGAGGAACTGAGGAAATATCCAGCCAGGAGTACTGAGTGAAGAGGAATCGGACCATAATTTTTATTGTCTTTCATCAGCTTAAACTGGTTATGAAGCTCATCTTTCAGACAGTGACAAATTATAGCAAATTTTGGATGTGAAGCTGTGTTACTCTCCGAATCTTGTTTATGGGCAAACAGTAAATGTATCTTAAATATGAAGACAAAGAGTTTATCATTAGTATAATAAAATCTTAGTTATCTAATCATTACCAGCCCCAATCTAATTAGTGTGGCAAAAGAAAGAATACTTTTATGCAGAAAAAGCTTCAGCACTGATAATAATGTTGTTGAAATTGTCATACACACAGCTTTTCCTGGTGTTGTGCTCACTCACCTCCAGCTTGGCAGGGTCCCATGATCAGTAGTTTCATGCTTGTGGCACCGGTGGCAGGGGTTATGGCAAGATACCAGTATCTGGAATCCTTTGCCGGTAGGAACACGATGATGATGTTGATGATTTGTTCATCTTGACTTTAGGATCCATTCTTACATGCATGTTAACACATTTTTACACCTTCATCTTTCTTCACTGGTCTGCAGCTGCACATCTAAATATACTAGATACTGTACCTTTTATCTACGCTAGATATTATTTCTTTGTTTCCTCTGTTACCCCTTAAAGAAGTTTCATCCAGCTCCAGGTCTGTATCTCTTTAACTGACCATGAGTGAGCTGTTTATAGCCTTGCTGTCTCCCATGCCAAAACCCCCCTCTTATCACCCTACACTTGCCCACCAACGCACCACATTGCATGTCCCCTGCTGTTGAACCAGAACTGTGTTTTTCTACACTACATTGTGTTAGAATTGTAAACTCATGGTGGTAGCATACAAAGACAAACAGAAATAAAATAAATTAGCCATAGCCATCTGGTCATTACAAAAATTGCAGTTACAGCTAAACCAAGTAAAACAGAACTACAGGTGGGTCAAGAAAAGTTCAAACAGAGAAAACCTAACAAGCCAATTCTGAGGCCTTGCAAACTCAACACATGCCTTGAGGCCTGCTACCAGCAATGGCAATATGGTATTACAGGGTTATGGAGTTACAAGCAGATGCTGCCATCTGGGAAAGAAAAGTTCAGGACAATCCTCCCAAAAATGGGAGATTTTTTGTTTTGAAATTTTTTTTTCTGTTGGAGAAAGGTCTCTACATGAGTCTTGCTTCAGAAATGCTTAACATTCACTAAGTGCCTGCCAGTTTTTGGGGTACAAGCACTTCTGCTTCTGAAGGAGATACAGAGTCTCAAACCCTGTGAAATGGATGAATTATGTACTTAACTTACATGTCTGTGCCTTGAAGATCTAGAAAATAGGGGTGAATCTATTAGACTGGTCCACTAAGGGGTCTATAAGGAAGTTTCTGCCCCAACAGTGTATTTGCAGGCCTAGGGAACTCAAACAGTATCTTTCTTAAAAGATGCATGTTGGAACAGAAGGTGGTAGCATATCAGGAATTATGTCATCCTTTACCTGGGCAAGCTACAAAATCATGAAGCCAAGAAATCCAGAAAAGAGAAATATATGATGTTTTTTCCCACACGGGACGGCAGTCAGCAGGACTATCATGAGGCTGTCTTGTCTGTGTTACTTCAAATTGTCCAAAAGGAAAGGAAATTCATCCTGGACACAATGAGAGCATCACTGGTTAAATAAGTTGTCTATAAACCAGCCTGAGTGGAAGAAAAATTATTGTCATAACCACATAAATGAAAGAACAGCATCTTCTAAACATACACAAATATCACAAGTGACCTTCCCCTGACTGCTTCTCAGAGCACAATCTTATGAATGAAATCTTCAGAGGAACGAAGAGTAGAACTGTCAGAAGATGGTTCCTTCCTTAGACTTCCCTGTTTAATCACAGAATCACAGAATTACAGGGGTTGGAACGGACCTCTGGAGACCATCTAGTCCAAGCTCCCCCTCCCAAAGTACATTCTCTGAGAGCAGGCTGGACAGGACGCATTCAGGCAATTTTTTAATATCTCCAGAGAAGGAAATGCCACAACCTCTCTGGGCAGCCTGTTTCAGTGCTCTAGCACCCTCAAAGTAAAGATTTTCCTCATGGTCAGGTGGAATTTAATTTTAAACACTGGATCTTGGCAAGCGGAAAACCGTAAAACATGACCAGGTGAATTTAGCTCCTGAAAAAGCACAGTGTATCTGGTTGAGACTTGGAGCGTAGTTGATTCCAGTGGAGAGGAATTTTTGCACACAGACGTGACAGCGTGCCCTTTGGTTTTCAGAGCACTGCACATTTCCAGGGACTCTCCTTTGGGATAAGGGGTCGAATTTTAATTCCGTGGCTCACTCTTGTCCTCCCACCCAGCTTGGCTCTGGCCCCCAGTGCTGTGCAAAGAAAGGGTGCAATCTCACATCCAGATTCATCTTGCATTCATCCAGCCTCCTTTTGCTGTTGGAGTGGCACATGCCTCTTCTTCCAGCAGCTGGTGGGCTCATCTGGTGCAATGTGCACGCTGACTCTCTCTTTTGTTTTCCTCTTGCTACCCCTAATAACTTTGCCAGCCTTTTCCGCACGCTGGCGATGGATGTCATAGAAATGCCTATCAGCACATAAATTAAGCAAACACTTGGGGTATCCTAAAGAGCTTTGCAAAGTAATGTCTGAGATGCCAGCGGGGTTGTGTCTCAGTTAGGCACAGATTATTATACGCTCAACAATAGAGCTCATACACAGTTCTGGATGAGGAACAGGAAGCCGAGCAGGTTGCTGGCCATCTGAATTTTACTTGCTGAGTTATTTCCCCAGATAGAGTCTTCAGTCACAGCCTGGCAGCTGCCTCAAGCACTGCCAGAAAAGTCGCACCACTTTATTAGCATAACTAATGCCACTGAAGAGGATCTGCAGATATGGAAATCATTCAGCTTCATATGAAATTTCAACATGCCATCATTTAGGCTGTCCAGCCAGCATCACTTATGAGAACAGCTACCTGCAGAGGCTGTCCTCTCATGTCTAGAAAGGGCAGGAAAAGTGAATGCTCACATTACTTCTTCCCTCCTTCTGTCTGCAGTTCATTGCATCTAAAGTTAAAGAGATTCAGAAAAATAATATTTCTGGAACTGTTTTTTGGGGCTAAAAGCAAACAAAAAAATCAGGGCTTGGCTAAACAGGGAAGAAAGATACTTGATAAACTTCTTCAAAGAGTCAAGAGAAAGGCTTTTAGAGAGGATGTTAAAATATCCTGCTAGATCAGAGAAAAGAGAGAGGGAGTTCCTATATTAAAAATAAAAGGAAGAAGAAAGCAAATGTTCTCTTCAAGTGGAATTTTGAATTGCACTCATTTTTCTGTATAAATTATATTGTAACAGAACACCAGCATTTCCCGTCCCCCATCCAGCCAGTGGACCACCCAATCTACCGTGTCTGTCAGCAACAGCAGCCAAAACCAGCTGCTTCCAGAGAAAGTTTAAAACTCTGTGAATGTTCCTAATTGTGACAGATTGGGGTGTACCTGACCCTAGGTACTGATCAGTTTATGCCCTGAAGCATGAGAATACACAGCTCTTGTCATTTTTATCCCAGCTAGCAAAACTGCAGATGTTCTTTTTCATTTAAAAATGTGCTGAGCTTCCCTCATTCAGCCTGTATGTCCTTTATGCTGATGCCTTGGGCAGGCCGTATCTGCATTTCTGAGGGGACATTGAATACAGGGAGACAAGAGAGCGAGAAAGAGGAAAAAACAGACAAATCAATGGATGGATTCTGGGTTTGCAATAAGCCACAGCTCCAAAGCTCTTCTTGTAATAAGCACATTCATTTTTTTTCTGATAGCAAGCCAGTGTTGAAAAAGGCAAGTATACAATCAGAAAACCCCAAGCACATAATAATGAGATCGAGGAGAAGTTATGTTTAAACAATAGCACTTACTTTAAGGCAAACTATTTGATACTAGGAGTGCCTGAGGTTCACGTTTCTCTGCAAGTAATATATGTGACCCCATGGCTAGTTACGTGTCCTTGGGCTGCTCATCGGTGTTGCTCTGTCATTCTTGGTATATGGACTGTTTATATATGCTTATATGCATACATGCACATGCACTCCAAAAGAGCCCTCCTCTGCATATGTTTATGTGTTACTTTCACCTTCCTTTATGTGAATCTGTGGGACTAACTGCCAAATCACAGAATCACAGAATCATGGTTGGAAAGGACCTCTGAAATCATCGAGTCCAACCATACACACACAAAAAACCCCTACAAATGATACCACAGGGTCAGGAGGACTTGGTGGGGGGAGTTATTTAGAGGGAAGGAAAGTCTGTGAGAATTATAAACATGCTACATGGAAGTTTGGTGTAGAGAGATCTTAGGAGCAAAGTAATATTTGAGTTTCCTAGGCTGCATCTCCTGGTATTAGCTGCCATACGACACAGGGTTAAATGGATCAAAATTTGTATCTCCTGCAGACATTTCTGTTCTCTGTATTGCAGAGTTCATTCAGCTGCTACACTGACACTTTTTCCCATTTCCTCTCTGCAGCTACTATTTATAATAATGTGTTTGCATACTCCATAAGACCGTCAGTGAGTGCTAGCGCAGCCCATTCCCATTCATTCCTATTAATGTTGTTGCCACTGTTAAAAGATCGGCCCTTTTGCAAACTGCTGCTTTGAGTCCCTGCTTGTGGCATCCAAGACTCAGTTGAGGATGTTCTATAAGACAGAAACCACTGATTTTCCTGATGAAATAGTTTTAAGTAAGACTCAGAAACACATAAATTAAAAGTTATGAAATCTTACCATCCTTTTCCCATTTAGGATTATTTATCATACAGGCCAATTTATTTTTTCCCTGAAGTCTCATAAGTGTTTTACAAAGACAGTTGTACTGCATTCCCTGGGACACTTCTCTTCATCCCTTCTCTTAGACGTACCCTTTCTTTTTTGGAGGTTTCAGGTCAAGATTTTAAAAATTCTCTGTTTCTGACTTTCAGAACTCTCAAATATTCAACTACTTCAAATAAAGTTAGTGAGAGGTGCTCCATAACTTCAGAGATCTGATCCTAAAAGTAATTAGAAAAAGAAAAAGCCAGTTTGGAAATGTTAACCTTTTCCTGAAATGTTATTTTTATTTACATATTGTAACCAGAAGATCACAGATAAGCTAGATTAATCCAAGCTTATGAAATATTGAAGCCACAAAGGCAAAAATATTATAATAGCTACCAATTCCAAGAAATAATTAATACCACCAGAAGAGTCTGCCTGGCCAGGAGGAACAGGTGGATTAAAATAAAAAGCACTGGAAATACAGAAGGTAGGGAAAACTAGAGCATGAGAGGAGCAGGAAAATGGCATTATACCTGGAATATTACCACTCTCTATCACTTTATAATAGATCTCTGATGGAGGAGAAGACAAAAACCTGTATGCACCTTGTCTGGTTTCCTTCCCCAAAATTGCAGGCGAGGAGTGGGAGCTGCCAGTGGGTGCCTGAGGTGCTGGGGGAGAGTTGGACGAGGATCCTGCACCAGGTACAGAGCACACAAGACCCCTACCCTTCTGGAACAAGGGTGTGGGTGGAAAGCAGGGACATGACGAAGACTTAGTCATGTTCTTCTCTTTTCTTTGTTTCTGGAACAATCCTACCTTCCACTGGGAGGCTGATTTAACTCAATCCTCGTGATAGCTCCAGTGGGATCCCACTGCTTCTCTGCAGACTGTCAGTCATGAAGTGCTTTGGACACTTACTGGCAGCTAAATCAAGAACATGTTTCACCCATATCTCTGCTCAGCTAGAGAAATGCAGAGACTGCCTGAGGGCTGTATTTCAAAAGGTAAATTCAAATGTGATGCAGTCCCATTACAGGTTTGGTGTACAACTTGAAACTAGGGAGAGTTGAAAGCTTCTTCATAGGGGCGAGGTGACATGGATTCAATGTCATGGGAGAAGCCTCATGGTTTGGTCATTGCGTTGTTTCACAGAAAATATCCAAAGGCAAGTGCAGAACATTAGGTGACTTATTATATTTCTGGTTCTGCTGTTCATGCAGTAATGTGACTTTGGGCAAGGCAGCTAAAACTCAGGGTCTTACATTGCCTATGTGGAAATTAGGAAAAAAAATAACCGTTGCAGTTCTATGCCAATGAAATATCCTTCATAAGAACAAAGATCATTTATTGTTGTTATTATTACAATACTAAATTGAAACATTCCATGGAAGATAGGTGCATAATTGATAGCAATGACCTTCACAGCAAACTACAGGCACGTTTCAAGCTAAGCAACTGGTCTATAGTTATTGATGATATGCTATTGAATTATTTATCACAGCCTGAATGAAGGAAATGATATTTGCTGTTCAAAACTACAGTAATGCAGCAACAATGGAAATTCTTAGAGGAGAAGTGCTAGGTTTCATACACAGAGAGGATGTTGCAGCAGTATGCATTGTACATAATTTGAGATGTTGGGGGAGGCTACCAATTAGGCAAATTATTAAGCCTAGTAATTTAAAATGAGAAAGAGAGGGATAGAGGAGAAAATAGGTGCATTAGCAAACCCTTACAACAGATGGCAAAGTGTCCTTAGATCCTCTAGTGGTAAAAAAAAAAATAAAATATAAACTTTCAAAGAATATTTTATATGATGATATCACTTTGAATACACTCACTCTGAGGACTCAGAAAGCTATCTAGGAGACATTCACCTAAATTATTTAACACAGGATGACAGGAAAGAATTAAAGAAAGAAATTTTCCTATCTAAAAGTTAAAGTAACATTCCAGTCTGTATCCACTGTTAAAGCTCAGGGTCCAGATGGTTGCCCAATAGAATTTTTAGCAAACATTTGGAGAGATAATAAGGCCTGTAACAGTAGATAATTACTCACTTCTATATGGCTCAGTGCCCCCCTCATCTACATTTGTTTCTATAGCAGGTTTTTTGCCAAAAAAAAAAAAAAAAAGGAAAAAAGGAAACAGACCCTCAGGATTTTTTTCTGTTGTCATTTTCCCTCTGCCTTCCCCCTAATTTACAATACCATCTCTACTTTCTCAATGCAGATGTCAAAATCCAAGTGTCTGCCATCTTGCTATCCATGGGCAATCTTGACAACTTTCAAAAGGATGAGCCTGCACTGAATACAGTGAAATTTGGTGCTTCTGTTATTTAAAAATAAACTACAGTGAAATATAGAGCATAACTTTAGATTATTTTTTTTTTAAACACATTCAGTACATGGTTTTAAATAATATGTGTTGCACAAGGACAAGAGAAGCTGGTGGTCTAATTCCCTACAGTAAACAGTAGGAATACTACCAAGGCTTAAACACAATATTTGTGATGTGGTCATATTTGATAGAAATTGAAAGGGAAGGTCTCAACCAAATAGTTCAGCGTCAGAAATTATCTCTGCTTCTTCCAGCAGTTAATGAGGAAAAAAAAGTTTCTGAATTCTGTTGTTCTAAACCCTCAGCTGTAAAACCCCCAGCAGGGTTATCAAAGTCAGTCTATGTTTGCAGCTACAACCTATTTCTTAGTCTGTAAAAGCACTAATGCAAAATATATGTGCTATGAACAAAAAACAGTGTTACCATCAGCAAAATGAAGTGTAAAAGAGACATTGTTATACTAAGTTAATGGAGCTGTGACAGTGTCCTAGATCTTACTTTTGATTTTGATATCCTTTTCTTCAAAAACAAATGTGCTCATACAAAGTGTGAAGACACTGGTGTCTTTGAGAGGGTCATCAGAAAGAAAGCAAATCTTTAGATGTTGATGCCTTTCATTTTTCCTTAATTGCATACTGCTCATCTGAAGAGCCAATAAGTAACCAACTTTAGTTTTAACATATTTGAGGTACCAAACTTTTGGTGAGTGAACAGATTGGAGATCTGCTTTCCTTGTGCTTAGATTAAGTTGAGCACCATGTTCAGATTCTCGGCTGGTGTAAACTGGCACTGTTTCAATTAAACCAATGGTGCGGCACCAATTTGCAGCAGCTGATGGCCTGACCCCTTCATTCCCTCACCCTCTCAGCTGCTAAGGAGCGAGAGGGCCATTAGTCCAGTTGTTAGTGAATCATCTGGACAAGACAGTTGGAAGTGGATATTTCGTAAATAGATAAAATGAGAACTAGTGAAACTGGGGGGAAGACATCAAATCCAAAAAAGGAACACATCATTAAAAGAAAAACTGAAGAATAGAAAGAGTTCTCATTCACCAATGTGCTTATAATCTTAAAAAAAAAAAGACACCAAAACAAACATACAAAAACTATGAAGGAAGAGTTGAAACAGTAATGTTATGAAGACTGAACTGTTGGCGAGTTGACAACTGATATAGAAGACTTTAATTTGCTGTTTCAGCTGTAGTGACGATAAATTCAATAGTCAAAGCTTTTTCTGGATATTTTAATTCAAAACAAAATACCAATCTCCACATCCTTTTTTCCTGGGTCTCTCTGCCCTGATCTGGATCTGAAGCAAGGGTTTGTGCTGAGCCTTCCTCCCACCTCCTGCTCCAGGAGGCCAGACACTGGGTAGCCACTATCCTGCTCATTTACATCTAGACCAGCAAACTTATGTGACACCTGTGATACTGAGAAGTTCCCAGGCCCTTAGCACCCACATTGTAACTCTGATTGACTCTTTCTTCAGATCATCTCTACAATATGACTTTTCACATCCACCCATGCAGCAAAACTCTCACCTCTCCTCTCACCACCTTGTAACTCAATTTCTGTAACATCCCTTTTATCTGGGTAAGAATGCTGCAGACAACATTTTTCTTGATGGACAGCCTAGCTTGTCTCTCTTTTTCCTTCACCTCTTCACCTATTGTCTCTCACACCAAGTACAAAAGACAGTCATAATTATTTACTTATTTCTGACCTCCAGTTTGTATATCGTTTTTAACCTGCATTATCAGCCTGTGAAATTTTCAGTCACTCTGTGCTTTCCACTGTACTTATCCTTATGGGGTTTCATTGGCCTTTCCGATAAACAAGAGCAATAACATCTCTGCAGTCTCCTTCAAATTCCTCCTTAAAGCTCTTACTTACCAAAACACCTTTACAGAAAGCCTGTCGATACATTAACAACAGCAATAACCAATAGTGTTTTTTTGTTCCCTGTATTCCCAAAGGATTCTTTAGGTTTTGTCTTTCTTTTGCCAAGTATTTTGGGAGCAGGGGCCATTTTTTTGTTCCAGGCCTGTAACGTACTTGCCACAATAACTTGCTTCTGTAATTAAGGTGTCCAGATCTGTCAGTAAAAGAAATCATAATAAATAATAAAAGAAACATCTGAGGGCTGCTAAGGTTGTTCAAATCATGTCTTTCCATCATTACTAAGATAAACTTGATATAATGTTCAGACATGAACACACTATCTGATCACTGAAATCATGAGGCTGTCCTAAAGGAACGGAGGGAACACCAAACATAAATTGCTGACTGAGATACTGCATGACTGAAGTCATTGCTTGGATACTTTTGATCAGTGGGAAAACTGGGGGAAGCAATGATCTTCCTCAGAGTTTCGGTCCTGCCTCTAGATAATCAGGTACTATACACCTGGGGGTCACAGCTATAAATATTCAATTAATTCACCATTTTCTTGTATTTGTTGTATATGAAAGCATCAGAAATCACAACATAGAAAGTAATTTTTCTGCACTGATTATAGAACTGGAAATTTTTGTCATATTAAAGAATGTGAAGAATTACATTCGTTAACTAAGTTTTGCATCTAGATCAAGCTAAATTCAGCCTACTTATAGAGAAGGACAGGATTCATTGTCCTCTCTAAGAATTTCACTAACTTAGTCTTGCAGTTAAACCGTGAACAATGCAGAAAAGTGATGATGTTATTCATATCTGACTGACTGCTGAATCAAACCCCAGCACAGTGCTAGATAGCATTTTGACTTGGGAATTAAAATCTTTGGTATTAGACAAAGCCTTGAGCACTTAGTTTCAGGCAGTTAATACCACTTTCCTTGCAAAAATTTAGGACATCAGTCCTTAAAATTTGACCACTTCAGGAAATATTCTGAGATGTCATGTAGACTCTGTTTTTGTTGTATACAGGTTTTATACTTCTGCTCATACTGTACTGTAATTGCTGGGGTAAAGGAGTCATTCAGCACCAACATCTTTTAGGACCGACTCTTGGTGGTGTTTCCTCCATGCTGAAGACAATCTATCTCATTTCCCAGAACATTCTTTCAATAGAATGCACAGGGTCAGCTGGGCAACCAGACCTTCCTGCTTTTCCAAAGAAAGTCTGAACTCTGGATCCACCTTTTCATCTTGAACACTTCTCAAATCACAGAACCGGGAACTTTTTTATTTTCATGGTGGTAGAAGGAGAACAACAGAAAGGGATCCCAGTGAGAGCACAGGTGTCTTCTGACCCACACCAAGAACGTGCTTCTGGTCCCATCTACTATGTCACACATAACCACCAAAAGAGGGGTTGCCTCTTTGTGTTCCTTTGAAACAAATATCTGATGACTCAAAGATGAATCCCTAAAGTTGCCAGCCCAGTGACAATACTGTGAAATGATGGAATGTTTGTGTTACCTCCAAGGCATTGCCTTGTTACTCTCCTAGCTACATTAGAGTTACTTCTTGAGTGAGCTGCAGTTGGTGTTGGCTGTAATAATATGCCGAGATTATATATACATATGTCCATCTATACATGTTAAAGTTATTGTTATTTTTACATTACCATACTGAACAGTTACCCTTTGGGGTTTTTCCTCTCCATAACTGCAGAGATTCTTTAACATATATGACACACAATTTGGCAAAAGTCAAAGCAGGACAATACTGTTGAGGCAAAGTGATAACAGTATGTGCTGAGCCTAAGGCTACAGCCAGAAAGCAGCTGTCAGTGGATGAGTAATACATACCATTGGAAGACAGAAAGCCCACACAGTTACAAGAAGTGGCACATTTCTTGCATATAGTAACAAATAAAAATGGCCAGGAATTGTGAAGCTTAGTTCCTTAACCCCCCGGCTTTAAATTCACAGATTTCATCCAGTTCTTTTCCAAACCCTAATTGCTTCTTATTAGTAAAATTGAATTTATAACTGTCTAAGCAACATTTCTTCAGGCTAAGAGCTACACTAACTACACCTTTAGGTTTCTACATGGAAATGAGAGGCAGCTTTGGATAGTATCTTCATATTCAAGGTCAAGTTTTGTGTCAATACTGAACTTTTTGAAGTCAGAAGGAGTTCTCACTCCTAACTTTGTCATTAATTTTCTTAATATCTCTCATTCATGGCTTTTTGTTGAGAGCTGAAGCAAAATAACCCACATAGCAAGGTAGCAATGAATTCTCATTGCATTTCTATGCCAAGCCGATAGAAATAGTGAAGGGATGGCACCCTAGCCCTCAGAATTTCACCTCCCACAAATGCTACAGTGCTGCAAATTTTCATGCTGATCTAGCAGGTGCAAAGGTAGAAGGACTGAAAGAAAACACTCATGTTTAGTGAGTAGTCTCTGTAAGGGAGGACATGAGCATTTCTAATCCTGAACACGCTGACCAAAGCTGGCTGTTCACAGAAAGGTACACAGTCAATTTAACCAAGACAGTTATTTAGTTCAAGAAATATCTTCCTGACCTCATCTGGAGATAAGCTTATGCCCTGAAGTGTATGATTCCTGCCTTGTTAGTGCAGGAAAGATAGGAACAGATGGTTTTAAAACTGTCAAGTGTGTGCTCTGGAAACAGAGGTGATGGGGCAGAGGACCCCAGTGGTTACACCCCAATATTGTGTGCAGAACACAACACCTGGAACTAATTTCTATGTACCTGCAAACAACATGCAAGAAAATGGAGCTGCTGGTGGGTTGGAAGAAACATCATCCCTGTTTTGTGTGGGTTTAGCTGAACAATGTAAGTAAGTTTCCAGACTCTTGGAATGTCCACCCATAGTCCATCTGCCAGAGAATAAATCACATAGAACAATATTTGCCTGAAACTATACAACAGGCCAGGGTGATACAACCTTCCAATAAGCCAGACCTATACCATCTATTCTTTTTTTTTTCATTTACTGGGTAGTCTATATTGAGAAGTCATTCAGACTGTTTAGAAAGAATGGAAAGTGTCTTGAAATGGCTAAGTAATCTGAAAGGCAGTAATAGATGAAGCTTGTTTTCTTTATACTACTGCACAATGGTCGTCATATTTCCCAACAATTTCTCCCTTCTGCAGTTGCTTTCAAGTGGAATGTGAGTTTTCTCAATTATGCAATTTTATTGAGATCCAGGATTTCCTTTACTATGAGGTCCTTTTTCCATCAATAAGTATTTACATGTACTCATTTTTCCTCAGTGATGAAGAAGTTCTTGTTTGATTGCTTGAGTTTCAACATTATGAGGTTGATGCCTCTGCTCCCCACTTATGAAAGCAGGTAGGAGAACACTTCCCTGTATATTATGTCTAATGAGGTGAGCATGAAAAATAAGCCTAGGGCTGGAGAAGGGCTCTCTATTAAAGCGGTTGTCACGAAATTCCCACTAAAGAAAAATGAGAAGAGTTGCCTTGATCAGCAGATGCAAAATGATAACTTTATAGTAACAATGGAAAAGCATTTCATTTTTCCACACCTTATGAACTAGTGGGGAACCTCATATAAAGTCAACAAAAAAGTTGCATGGATATTGTGGAGGGAAAAATGGGCATGTATTGCCTCATTGAACAAAGGTGATCACCCAGATGATATCAACAAGGAAGGACAGTTTCCCTTTCATCTGCAGCTCAGAAGAAGGCACGTGCCCTGAAATATTTAATATTTGCAATCACTGTGGATAGAAACAAATGGTACCTCTCATCTTTCTCTCTCTCCCGCCCCTAGTCATCTAGCAACTCTCATAACTGGCATATGCTATGGCTGAATGACCTGGCTTCATTCACAACTAAATCAGTACTAAAACAGTCAGGATGATAGATAGCGGCTTATCAATAATTGAAAAGAAAGGCGTAGAGATGTCCCATTATCTGAATAATTAATGCTGCACATGGGCTTTGTAATTCCTTAATAAAACTGACTGATTGATTTGCTTAATTAATTCCTTCTTTGACAGGCTTATTGCTTTCTTTGGAGACAAGGCTGGGGGAAAAAAAAAAAGGAAAGAAAAAAAGAAAAAGAAAAAAAAGCAGTAAAAGGAAGACTAAAAATTAGGGAGGAAAAGAAAGATTTAAAATCTTTCATAAACTTTAACCCTCCCCTAGAGAATAGAAGAGATGTTCAACAGTTAATTCTGCCTTACATCCCAGACTCTCCCCAATCTCCAACATCTCTTGCCAACCACAAAAATGGCTCCACAAATAGAAATATCGACAACAGAAGAAACACCCAACAGATTTTTCCCACCTGTTTTGCATTTCACCTCTGTTCACGTCCCTGTGCAACTGATCAAACATTATGATAAACTGTAAAGTGTCCCACGACCACACCAGTAATAAACTTGGCTGAGCCTTAAACACTTTTGAATAAATCGATCTGAATGAAATGTTTAAAGCCCACTTCAGTTTAACAGCAATAATTACTTTGAAAGTTGGCTGCTGCTGCCACTGCACTGCTCTGTCATAAACGAAAAGCTTTCTTGGGTTGGAAGGTTTACCTTAGGGAAAAAACTTAAGCGCTAGCTTGAAGCCAGAAGGTGTTGTCAGCTTGCTGTCTCTACTTTTTTACTTTGTTGCTTGTTGTGTTAAACCTACTTAAACTGATGTGGGACTAAACTTATCTGAGATTAACTTCTCCAAGTACCAGTGGAAGTACAAGTACCACCCTTACAGAAGCTCCCTATCTGGTGTCAGACACTGGGTTAGAAAAAAAGTGTATTTATGAGGGTCTAAGAACATACTGAGAAGGGCAGTCACTGAAACCTGGCCATGAGGGTCACATAAAAAATTCAAACAGCCCCAGAATATGATATATGCTTATGTTTCTGAGCAATGGTTTTGTTCCAGACACATGTTCTTTATGTCTTAGCAGCACAGCAATGCTTGCTGCATATTTGGCACCATGCAAAAATGAATGTATCCCTCAAATCTGGAGACACATTTTCCTAAAATTTGGCTGCATGGACCTAAACTAGGGATTAAACCAATTCCTATTTATAGCTGTTCCCCTTTAACCTAGACAAAACCAACCCAGACCTCATCAATACCTACTGATAAAATGTTATTTTGCATTAAAATAAGAACTTGCATGGATAGTCTGTTGATTTAGAGTTGTTTTGGAAACAACTTTATCTTCCCATTTTCTGGATAATTAAAAAGACAAAAAGTGAACTGAATCAGCTGAAAAGTGAACAAAGTCAACAGTTGTCTCATCTGTACAGACTCGGAAGGCCAGAATGCCATACCGAGTGAAGGTGCTCTACAGAGAAAATGTAGATTACTGTGCAGACATAATTTCTGGTCAATTTTTTTCTATATGATACTTTAGAGGTACTTACATTATACTGAAATCTGCAGTGCAGACATTCTTGTGATTTTTAACTGTAGAGAAGAGATAGTTATGCTTTTGACAAGCAAGGGAAAAGGAATGTGTGGACAAGATGATTCAGATCAATATTTATCCCAGAAACTAGGTTGATAAAAGGACAACCATTTGACTAACAAAATTTATTCCAAGTTTTCCACATGAAAAATAAACACAAGGCTTCCGATTTTTTGAATGTGGGTGGATTTGGGCTTTGGTTTTTAATTTCTTTTTGGTCAAATGTATTTGTTAGGACAACTTTAGCAGTTTCCTTAGAGCTCAGTCTCTTTGAGATGAAAGAAGACTGAAGGGTGAAAAACATGAACGTGGAGAAAGTTGATGAGATTTGTTGTTAAAAGTTAACACAAACTTTCACTTCAATTTTTGTAAGGTTTGCTGATTCAAATAGCAATGGGCTGAATATTGCACTTCTTTCTGAATCAAGGCACCCATTGACAGTGAAGAGAAAAATTATATAGGCTGTCAGGTGGGCCTTAGTGTTGAAGAGTAGTTCTGGCCCAGGCTTTCAGGTATTTGAAGTACTTCTGATTCTGGTGTTGGTACTGTGCCATTTTCTTTCATGTTGTTTTCATAAAATGGTCAGAAAGGATTTTTTTTCTGAGGAGCAAGTCTGTACAACCCGATGTGTACATTCAATCAGTTATTCAAATCTTGTGCATGTGCAGAGTATCTGAATCTCAAATGACACATTAAATTGGATGCACAGTTGAGGGAAATAATTAGCATAAGAAATGGCTTTCTTGAGACTCATGATGAGGTTTCCAGGCTCATCACAGAGGAGATTTTGACACAACCAAGACAACTCGTTTTCAGCAGTTCTTCAGCTACATAATCCACTATCCCTCTACTCAGCATTTCAAACCAGAAAACCACCGAGACTTACACTTTCAGCATCTTTCAGGGCTGGTGTCTGACATCAGCATTACTCACTGCCTGACACGATCAAGCCAGTTATTTCCTTCTGCCTCATTCGTTCAGGATGGCAGCACCCCTAGAAAAAAGGATGGACTTTTTAAGCTTGACAGTTCTCATGCAGAAGGCGGAGTCTGAAAATTTAACACTCCGTTTAAATAAGATTGCTTCTCTATCCTGTTAAAAGTGGTGTGACGGGAGAATTGAAGCATTCTCTAAGTTGTATGGTTTGAAAATAGCTACAGTGTCTTTTATTTATAGCAAATTATTTGCAAGGGTTCATTTTTTTTTTTTTTTTTTTTTCCCCCATGGAAACATGGATGTGGTTGTAACAGGTCCAGGCAATACCGAGATATTCTGCTTACACTTCTCTTCCTCCTGCCCCTGTGTTAATCCTGTGGAAGCATAGGAAAGGACTTCGTCCTTCTGGTCAGGATTTTGGAGTCTAGTCATAACATAATGCAAAATCCTAGATAAGTAATGGTAAATAGTTTCCACTTAGTTTTCAAAGTAAGCTTCCTAATCGAAAAATAACATTTAATACTCAGAAAAAGATTGTGAATAGTATAAGACAATAAGCCACATTTGAAATACCAAACTACACTGAAAACAGAAGTTACTCATACAGCATGCCCACCATAGGGTTCCGCCATAACACTTTCTATATCTGCAAAATACTTTTCTCATTGTCTTTTCTCTGAAAAGTTATCTCAGAGCATGATGTCCTTCCAGATCTCTCTCCAACAACATGGAACCGTTAGCTGTGGCCCCCAGCTTAGCTGTGGTAATGGATTGCACAAGCTCCCTGTGCTCTGCCTTGGGTTTTTTTGGCTCATGTAACCTGTTTACACAGGCATATAGAAAATTTGGCTCATTAACACTCTCATGGGAGACTGTCCTTTTAAGTTAAGTTAGAACAACCGTTGCTGTTTCCCAAAATAAAGTTCATGCTGGAATCCCATCCACGGAGCAGACAGACATTTCTGAAGCCATTTTCCATGTCCATACTTAAAGATTCCCAAGTGTCAGGCACATGGTCTGAGACAAATGACAGAGCAAAAACTGTACCCTGCTCCTCAGGGCTTCTCATTCTCCCTCCTTCAGCTGAGCTGCTTAGTCCTGCTCTCTGCCTTCTCTTCCTTACCTCTAATTCTGGGTCAAACAAAAATTTCTGCAGCACAACTCCTGCACGTTTTATCTTCTTGCTGGAATGGACTGTGATGCCCCATGGTGTAGTGTATTATGCCTAAAAGGTATTACCCCATTCTAGTGGAAGGTGTCCCTGCCCATGGCCAGGGGGGTTGAAACTCGATGATCTTTAAGATCCCTTCTGACTATAACCATTCCATGATTCTATGATTCTATGATACCGCTACATAGGCTCAGAAAAGACTTCGTAGTGCCTGTCAAGGAGGCTTCTGTCTCAAAGATGCAGTCCTCACTGCAGTATTTTGGGAAAAACTAGTCATCCATCTAGTCCACCGGTACAATTTTGCTTTCCCTGAGCTGAATATGAATATGATGCTGAATACTTGCCAGTGGAATTGCATTCATTAAGGGGGGAAAAATGAACTCTAATTTTCAATTTACTGATTAGGATGTTTGTTTATGTTCTGCCTTTAAGGCATCTTGTAACAACAGAGTATCGTATTTTGGTTCTCACGAACCTCTGCAGTACAGAACAAAGATGAAGTGTTTACAATTTTTTCTTAATGAAAAAGAACATCATTATATTAAGTTGCACTTTGATTGCATTGAAATGAAATCTCCATTTAAATAAAAAATTAACCTGACATTTCATCATAGGCATACGTATGCATGTATATGTGTGTATCTGAATTAAGAGACTTTCAGCGTGGTGTGTATATGTATTTCTATACATACATGCTTATCTATATTTGCACGAGATGTATCTGTGCTTGTGATTATGTGTTTTCATACTCATTCCTTCTCATTTTTTCCCCACAAAGTATGTTATACTATATTCAAAAGAAATTAAATTAATACAATGAGGACTAGTGTTCTAAAAAAGTTTTTCATGCTAGGAGCTGAGGTTTCATAATAATGTAGCCACTATATTTGCCAAATATGATTAAAATTAAATCTTTTTCTAGAGATGGAAAGAAATATAGAAAATGAAAAAAGAATTATGTTTCTTCACCATTACACAACTTATAGTTGTGCATGACTGGAAAGTGTTCTTTTTTTTTTGCAGAAATTAGATTAAAGAAAAAAAGTTTCCCAGATTTCCCATGTAGCAATATCTCCATTCTTTTTAGTACAGGGAAATAATCCTTGAGAACTTATAAATAATGTAAATATATAGATTGTGGTTTTCATTTGTATTTTTTTCAAGAATTGTTTCCTGGGGGAAATAATAATGCAGTTCAGTGATGCTAGATATTTTATGGGTACCATGTATGAAACAAATGCTTGCTTAATTGTTTCTGGCATATAAACGTGAGCTGAAAAATGCAAGATCATAACAGCCGCAGTGAAGCTGATCCTAATGAAAAGGAACTGGGATTCTTGAGCTTTAGATAGGGATAAGCTTTTGATTTCAAAGGAACAACTGGTCATGTTGGTGCATGGGGTAAAACTACCTAAACGGGCAAGAAATCAGCTATGCACAGTGTTACTGGAGAAATGGTTTGAAGAGCTGTGAAACATGAAGTCTGTCTAAGTCTACTGTGTAGTCAAAGCAAATTGGAACTAAAGGGACAGGAAACTGCACAACAGAGTAATGGACAAGATGTCTGCAGCCAACAAAAAAATGGTTCCCTTTCATACCTAGAGACAATACCTATGGGTTATCCATGCATTTATGGTTTTACTTAGTTATTAAGGATATCATATAATCAAAACATGTGATCTGGAAAATGGCCAAATATAGGATTTATGGAAATTTTATTTAATAGCTAAAGCAGGTTCCTAATAATGATGCG
>JAOXNO010000020.1:7062262-7078485 GCA_028565335.1 Limnodromus scolopaceus
CTCTCCTCTCCTCTCCTCTCCCTTGAATTATCTGCAGAATCTTAATCTGACTCCATGTCCACGTTACCGAAGCCGTGAAAGTGATTGGCACTGAAGATGATCCCAAGGGTCTTTTCCAACCAAAAGGATTCTATGATTCTATGATTTAAGGACTCATTTGATTTTGATCTGAAATGGATGAGGAGTGCTCAAATGGCTCCATGTTATATCTTTACTGTGGAGCAATCACAAACACCTGAAGGCAATAAGTGAAAGGTGAAGAGCAATGGCTTCATATACACCCCAGAGTAGATAGCAAGCACTTGCCAGGTGTCTATGTTGGGCTTCATGTAAGTAAATATCAGTATGACAGCACAGGCATCTGCTTCCAAGCTAGTCACTGTAGGCTGCCTTTGTATTTAAAGAAGAGAAAGGGGGACTTCAGTGTGAGAATCATCTCATGACAAAATTGTTGCCTAAAACTGTGTCCCAAAAATGCTTGTTTCTGCCTGCTGATTATGCAAGAATGTAAGATACCCATCTTAGGTACACAGAGCTAGTGCAGATGAAATGAAACTTACCCTTTTAATTTGATTGTCTTGCTGCTATGGTGCACTATTGAGTTATTTTTTCCCTTAATATATATTACAGCCTTGTTTGCCATAAATGAGAAATGATCAACGCATGACAGTCTCCTATAAAGCTAATTTTGAAGATGAAAATATTCTTGAAGTTCAGTTTCCTTATAATATGGACTACCATTTGCTAGGCCATCGCTTCTTACACATTTACATATATAACAATATACCCTGTCAATAATGCCTTTCCTGAAAGGTATTTCCAGAAAGAATGAGTAAGTCACAAAGTGGTGGAGGAAGTGATTTTAGACAGCTTATCATTACCTGAATAAAAATAGTATTTATTCTTACAGTTGATATTAGGAAAAGGTGGTCATGAGACTTATGCTGACATTCAATTCATTCTGCTTAGGTTTTGTTCATCAATTACACAAAACCTAAATGTCTGACTAAAGTCTGCTCCATTCACGTGTGATGTCTGACTGCTTGGTAGCGGGAAAAAGAGCTGCAGCCCCAGATCATACGTTACAGCTCCTAGAAAGTAAAAGTATTTTGAAACAAAGTTTCCTCTAAAACTGTATTTTTCTACCCAGTTCCACAAAAGCATGACACTTCCTCCTGGAATGCATAGCCATACTCAGGCTCTATTCCTTTTTTTTATTATTTAATCGGTTCATGGGGTTGAAAGCCAACAGAATTTACACTTAATAATATTTACAATTTTTGCAGAGTTTTCCATCTTCAAAGGATTTTGCAAACATTGGCTGTGGAGTGTGACAAAAGCTTCTGCAGAGGTCAAAATAACAAGTAAATATTGTCTTAGAGAAAAGAAAAAGAAGGTTTTTTTTCTATATTTGTTTTTTTCTGACTGCAACATCCATCATTACAGAGACAAGTCTGTTGTTGATAACTGACCTGACTGTAATAATTTTCTAGGTTTGTATTCAAATTCTGCAGAATTGACAAAAAAAGTGTCATTTGTTTTTGCAAAAGATTATGCAGCATTGAGAAAGATCTTCTAGAGTATCTTCGGATGTGTCTTCTGCCTTACATCTACTAAGCTACATCGCAGCTGTCTTTAATATTTCTCTGGAGAGGGCAAAGAAGACAAGATACCTTTAAGACCCCATTATGGACCTTCAGATTAAGCAGCCATCCAGGTGGATGTGCAGGGATGGGCATACTTTATTGCGTCTCAACCATCGGAGTCCCTTGGCCTCACTGTGGTATGGATGGATCCTGATCATTCTGCCTTCCTTCCTCTACTCGATCCTATTGTATAAAACAAGAATTCACTACATCTTTGTTAATATCAGTGTTTCCACATCACACCCCACTTTTCATACACTAAATTAATTTATAGTCTCTTAAACTGATAGAAAAAAACATTAAATCAGAATATTTCTCTTGCTGCTCTCAGTAGGGGTATTTCCTCTGCATGCTGGCACTTTCACAGACCATCATACCCACATGTATTTCATAGAATAGTTCAGGTTGAAAGGGCCCTTAAAGATCGTCTAGTTTCAACCGCCCTGCCATGGGCAGGGACACCTACCAACAGACCAGGTTACCCAAAGCCCCACATCCACCCTGGCCTTGAACACCTCCAGGGATGGGGCATCCACAACTTCTCTGAGCAACCTGTTCCAGTGTCTCACCACCCTCACAGTAAAGAATTTCTTCCTAATATCTAGTCTAAATATACACTCTTTCAGTTTAAACCTGTTACCCCTTGTCCTATTGCTGTACTCCCTGATAAAGGGTCCTTGCCTTTCTTTCCTGTAGGTGCACTGTAGGTACTGGAAAGCTGCAATAAAGTCTCGCTGGTGCCTTCTTTTCTCCAGGCTGAACAATGCCAACTCTCTCAGCCTGTCTTCATAGGAGAGGTGCTTCATTTCTCTGATCATTTTCATGGCCTTCTCTGGACTCACTCCAATGGGTCAATTTATTCCTCACGGTATGGTCTAAACTCAGAATCTGAAGCTAACTTTGAAAGGTCTTTGTTAATTTCATTATTTTTCTCAAATTTGAGTCACCTTGAAAATGGTTGTACTGGGACACAGGGTTTGTATTGACTTGTTTTCACACAGAAGAGACTTTTGTGTCCCTGGGAGGTCAGAGAAAATAGTTGCCTGTTCAATGAACTGCACCATCTTCATGAAAACCTTAGCACTGCAAACAAACAAGAGCAATTATCATTAACTTGGTGATGCTAATTCTAGACACAAAGTAAGCCAATCTGGCTAGGAAAAGGAGCATGACAAGAGGTATCTTCCAGTTCAGGAATGCTGATGATGTTCATGGTAATCCATGACCCTGAGACGCATCCTGTAATTTAAGGAGATTAAAAGACCAGAAAAGTCAGGTCTTCTTGAAACACTGTTAATAGACACTCCCAACTTACTAGCTTTCAGGCTTACAAAGAAACATGAGTCTGAAACACATGCTGTAAATCACAGCCCTGCAGTCTCAGAGGGCTTGAAAATATGAACACGGGTGTTCAGGAAGGCATAATGATACTGAACCCTTAAGTACAGCACAACCAGTGAGATCACCATCCAAAGACTACATCAAACTGAATAATGTCTGCTTGAATATTCCTAGTGTGTGCTATTTGCATGTGTGAGGGGAAATATAAGAGAAGGAAGGGGAATAGAGAGTTCAGTGTGAAAATTTTGGTGCTGTGTGGTGCTTAAGTTTTAGTGAAAACGTGCAACAGGGACATAACACTAAAGACTTTATTTCTTCAAGAAGCACAACTGGAATCAAATTAGATATGCACATTTCACTGGGAACAGCTCGCAAATAATTCTCCATGGCCATATGCACTTCATTCAGTCCAGAGTTAATTTTGCATTTTGTTATCCTCAAAGGATAGCTTAACTTTAGTTCTCTTTAAAGGATGTAATGAATAGCTAAGAGGGTGGTAGTGTGTGTGTGAATGTGAAAGAGAAAATATTTATTTCTCTTAAAAAAGAGAAAATAAGAGAAAGAGATTGTTTTTCTCCCAGCTTCTGTGGAGGAAACTGTAGGTTAAGAATCTCTTGATTTAAGACATTTTACTGTAAAGTCTGGATTAGACATATTCATAGGTCTAAACAACAATTCCATATGTTCAAAAAGCAAATTTTTCAACATGTACAAATCACCATTTCCCTTTAAAAACTAATTTCTTTCCACCAGCTAAAGTGTTTCCACAGTTCACTGCTATGAAAGATATCACAGTAAAACCTGAATTTGCCACAAATAGGAAAATGACAGAAAGTTTTGTAAACCAAGGCTGTATATTTGAGATGAAATGTGCTAGTTTAACTTATTATGGGAGGCACTATCATTGCAGAGAAAGATGAGAATATCATACAGGAATAACTGCATGATCTTGAGGACAGGAGAAATTGAAATCAAATTAATTTCCCAGAGTGAATTGCCAGGCTATTTGCTCAGAGAAGGATAGTAAGAACTTTTGCTTTTCGAATCAGGACTGATAGGGATGAAGATAATAATCTCGGGTGCATCAATCTTTCCCCAATTATTTTAAGATATAAGTTTAATGTGGATATTTTAAGATCTGTGTGATACAGGGAAGAATGAATGTCATTTATACAATGTACTACTCTGACTCAATCTGAAATACTAGGAATGATTATGGGAACAAAATTGAATGGGAGAAAGCATAAAGAAGGACTGCTACGGAGACTGGGGAATGGAGAATCCATCGAACTACCAGATATGAAAGCAGTTGGGTGTTTTTAGCCTGGAAAAATGAAAGGTGACAGAATACGACTGCAGTAAATAAACATTTTGAGAGGGTAAACATCAGGAAGTAAAACAGGCTACTTAAGCTAAAGAGCGATGCTGGTGGAAAAGAAGATAGGAATGTGATGGCTGGGAAGCAAATAAAATGAAGATTAAGAAGACATTTTATAAAAGCAGAAGAACAAGATTCTGGAACTGATTTGGTAGTGTATTCACAGGAGCAAAATGAAGCTAAAATGACTGAGTTTTGAGTGTTGTCTGTATGTCACATTTGCCTGCAACAAAGCAGATCTGGACTCTCTGTCTCAGGAGGTACTTTCTTCCAATGTCCTGAAGCCTATGGTGGCTGTTGAACCTTTGAGGTTTTGATAATTCAATTTTAGAAGCAGAGATTTGAGCAATATATAATCCAACCCTAGAGAACTATATAGAAACAAGATGGAACATGAAGGATGCCACCCTCCTGAGTAGGTAAAATAGCTCAGTAAGTATGTGGTCCTGGAATGAATGAATGAACTGGAACTAGCTGAAATAATGCGCTAGAAGTGAGAGGATATTTCCAAAATCAGGAACTGCCACATAAACCTGGAAGCCACATGAAAGTGCTACATATTATAAACATATAATCAAGAACTGAAAATAACTTTGAACTTGATTTATTAAAAAATAATAAATTTATTTTTGTCTTCAGTACTTATTTTCTTTTTGCTTTGCCATACTGAAGGAAAGACATGTGAACACAATCAGGACAAGTTACTCCATTTGATTTCATTCTAGCCACTACAACAGCCGTGGAAAATCCAGTGCCACTTCTTAGGTATGAATACAATTTTTATGGATTAGATTTAAAATGAAATAAAATAATCCCTAACATGAATGAGATAATGATTTCCTAAAAGTCTGTATAGAGTTTCACAAAACAAAAAGAAAAAACAAACAAACAAACAAACAAAACCCCACACTGAACTAATAAGTGGACTTCAGTTTTCTCAGCGTTTGTGAAAACTGTTCTTTGGTTTCTGTGTAATATTTGATGCTGTACAGAAGTTTTATATTTAGCACCTTGTTGTTTCTCGTTTTTTATCTGGCTGGAAAAAATACCTCTTTAACCACTCATGGGACACCAGGCTAAAAAATAAGGGTAAAACTCTTTAAAAGCCTGATGCACGTACCAAGTGACATATGATTTAGAAAAAGATGCAGATGAAATTTGGCTTCCAAATTTTCAGCTTTTAAAAATAACCATCAAACAGCACTGGTCCCAAAAAGTTTTTATTTTTCATGCACGGGGACTCTTTCAGTTTAAACTTGTTAGCCCTTGTCCTATCGCTACACTCCCTGATAAAGAGTGCTTGCCCATCTTTCCTGTAGGCGCACTGTAGGTACTGGAAAGCTGCAATAAAGTCTTGCTGGCGCCTTCTTTTCTCCAGGCTGAACAACGCCAACTCTCTCAGCCTGTCTTCATAGGAGAGGTGCTCCATCCCTCTGATCCTCTTCATGACCCTCACTGCTACAGGTCCATGTTTTTCTTGTGCTGAAGACTCTAGTGCAGGAAGCAGTGCTCCAGGTGGGGTCTCACAACCATGGAGTAGAGGGGGCAGGATCACCTCCCTCGACCTGCTGGCCATGCTTCTTTTGATGCATCCCAGGATACAGTTGACTTTCCAGGCTGCCAGGGAACATTGGCAGCTCATGATGATCTTCTCATTAGCCAACGCCTCCAAGTCCTTCTCCTCAAGCGTGCTTTCCAGCCATTCTCCACCCAGCCTAAATTTGTGCCCAGGATTGCTGTGAACCAAGTGCAGGACCTCGCACTTGGCTTGGTTGAACTTCACAGCCCACCTCTCAAGCCTGTCCAGGTCCTCTCAATGGCATCCCTTCCCCTCCAGTGTGTCAATTGCACCACATAGTTTGGTGTCATTGGCAAATCTGCTGAGGGTGCATTCTATATCACTATACCACCGACAAAAAAGTTAAACAGCACTGGTCTCAGTACTGATCCCTGAGAAACGCCACTAATCTCTGGTCTCCGCTTGAACATCGAGCCAATGTCTTGAGTTTGACCATCCAGCCAATTTCTTATCCATCAAGTAGTCCATCTATCAAATATATGTCTCTCCAATTTAGACCCAAGGATGTCATGTGGGACAGTGTTGAATGCTTTGCACAAGTCCAGGTAGATGATATCACTTGTTCTTCCTTTATCCACCAATATCTGTCATAGAAGGCCACCAGGCACAAAGTGCCCTAAGCGAAGCCGTGTTGGTTGTTACTAATCACCTCATTATTTTCCATGTTCCTCAGCAGTTTCCAGCAAGATCTGCTCCAGGATCTTGCCAGGCACAGAGGTGAGACTGACCAGCCTGTAGTTCCTGGGTCTTCCTCTTCCCCTTTTTAAAAATGGGGGTTATGTTTCCCCTTTTCCAGTCAATGGGAAGTTCATCAGCCTGCCATGACTGTGCAAAAGGCACAGATACCAGGAAAGTCTTTTTCTGTCTCCTGGTCAGGAGACACCACAGTGAAGAACCAGGCAGATAAATGATTCACTGTCATATATTCTTCTGAAGTGTGGTTCATTCAAAGTGTCACAAAATGGCTTGGAAAACAGATGGTGGTAAGGAGGATACTTTCCTGGGCTGGGCTCAGGGGTTGATGTAAGCATGCAGAGAGAAAAAAAGGTATTGAAAAATAAACATGGGGATGACTGAGCATTAACTCCTAACTGTAGTATGTTTAGGTAAGGAAAAATAAAGAAATGGTGATAAGAGCAGTTGGCATTCCCCTAAATGAGTTTAGCCAGTCTTACTGCATAATAATAGAGTTTAGAGAAAGTAGAATCTGAACAAAAAGCCTGGCTTGTGTATTTGTCTGTATCTATCCTGTTCCTCCAAAAGGCAAGTATCCCCTCTCCAGAGCACAACACAAATATTACCAAAAAAACCACACAGGATACAAGTTTCTGTACTAATTAGTATAGTATCTTCCCAGATTTGTTATCATGAGAAAATAGTTTTGTTTAATTGGAAAAAGAAATGAATAAACTTCCATCCTACTTTGCCTTTTTGTTTAGAAACACAGATCCTCCAAGAACATTTCCTTTTCTCTCACATTAAAGAAGACATTCTTTTTTGCTGTTTCAACCAAATCTGAATATTAATAGCATAATATTGGCCTGATACTTCTCTAGTAAATTCTGTTTGGTGGTCTGCTAAACGACCATAAAACTGTAGTGACAGAGGACAAATCTCCCTCACGTACTGGTTTTTGCTGTGTGGCTATGCTCTTTGCACTGCTGCTTCTGTTTTCAACACATTTCCAAGGCAAAGAATCTTTTCTCTCCTTCCAGAAATTAATACTGTTACATATGTGCTGATACAGTTTCATACAGAAACAGAAAGTGACTTAATGAATAATATGAGTGCACCATGCAGAAAGAGAGACTTCCAGCTGTGACAAGTTCAGCAAGTCTCCTGCTGGCTCTTCTGGCAGGACGCTCAGTTTCAGCAGAGGATCTATTATGTCCATACCAGGTACAGCAACCTGCTAAGGACTAAGCAGGTTCACGTTTGAGAGCTGGCCTTGGCAACATTCTCTCACATGGAATGGATAGCAATGCAGATATGGGAGATATCAGCCAGCAAACTGTCCTACCTTTATTTTAATTATCCCTCACTGATGAGTAAATCAATTCATTTCAGTTCCCTGAATGATGGGCGTGGACAATTCTGGACAAACTCCTTCTTTCTGTAAATCTGCATGGACTCATCAACATTCTCCCCCTCCTTAACACTTTGGCAGCCAGTGAAATCTTCAAGTGAAACACATAACAAGTCCAAAACAGAGTGAAAATTCAGAATTTTAAATAAATGGCCTGATGTTCGTAGGGCTGATCCCCTGGAAAAACATAACTCTGCCATCTTAACATGTGTTAAGGAACCATACATTAGGCTTCAGTTTCAGAAAATCTTAGCTAAGAGGATTAACTAGAGTAGGAAAGGTTAAATCTGCTTTAATTTTTGGCAACAACTGTGATGAATTCATTAACAAAGAATATGCAGTAACTGAACTCTGCAGAAAAGCTATTTTTCCAGAGTTCTTAGTAAGGGAAAAAAGAAGATTCTGTCACAATTGTTTTCCTTTTTGAAAAACTGATATGAAATATTTAATTTTCAGCTTAGTTTAGCCATGGTAAATTGTGTTGTTTTTCAAAGGTATCCGCAATATTTTGGTTTCAGTAAGTTCTTAAAATAATAATAGTAAAAAAGTCATCATATTATTTGTCATTATTGTGACTTTTCTTATTGAAATTCTGGTTTTGAGATCCATATAAAGTAGCTTATACTTTTTGGAAGAATGTATTTAAAAAACCAACCTCTTCATGTGGTGCATATTTTCATATTTATAACCTCAAGTCTATCTAAAACTAAAAAGTTAACTCGGTACAAATATTTGAAGATCTGAGAGAAATGGAGGAGTTAATCAGTCATTTGCTGTGGGAAAGGATTTTTCTTCTATAATACACTAGTAAAATACCTATTTTGTTTTATTTTCTCCATCAGCATCATAATGTAAACTGTAAAGATCAATTAATATAATCTCTCATTGGACTGTTTTGCTATATGAATGAACATGATGGGTAAGAACAATATTTAAAATAACGAGATCTAGATGGAGAAAAGACACGTTTTAATGAGTTTCAGGAATCAGAAGTCTTAGAAATGTTTCTTCACAGTGAAGTTTATTGGGCTGTGTCATATCTCTCTAAAGTAGAAAATTCTTGTCTTTAGACAGTTAGTAGTACAACTGGCACAAACAGCACTGTCCATGTCTGATTCTGGAATTACCATTAATCAGTGTGAGTGTATAGGACTATCATTGCAGGGAGGCAATATTTATGAACTGAAAAGACAGACCTGAACTTCACCTGCTTTTGTACTGGATAGCCCATGAACTGCATAATTAAAGCTGGTTGGAAAGTTCTGTAAAATTTTTCAGTCAAAATTAAAGTAGGTATTTTTATTTATAAGCATTGAGGGGGGACCTGATCAATGCTTATAAATACTTAAAGGAAAGGTGTCAAGAGGATGGGACCGGTCTTTTTTTCAGTGGTGCCCAGGAATAGGACAAGAGGAAATGAGCACAAACTTGAACATAAGAAGTTCCACCTAAACCTGAGGAGGAATTTCTCCACTTTGAGGGTGGCAGAGCCCTGGAACAGGCTGCCCAGAGAGGTGGTGGAGTCTTCTTCTCTGAAGACATTCAGAACCCGCCTGACAAGTTCCTGTGCAACCTGCTCTAGGTGGACCTGCTTTGGAAGGGGGGCCAGAGGTCCCTTCTAACCCCATATCATTTGGTGATTTGTGTCAGGTATTTTACAAAAATCTCAACTTTTTCATTGAAAATAGGCTCATATATTGGTTTTCCTTCCTAGCCTCCTCATTTTCTTCTTTAAAGGTGAAACAAGGAAAAGATAAAGGAGAAGTAAAGGTACACAGGGAAAAAGAATGTTATTTTGATTTTAGAAAATAGATAAAAGTCAGTCAAAGGTATTAAAAATGCTTATGTTAAAAAAATAAATATTTCAAATATTTAATGTAAAATGTTTGTCAGTTCTTGCTGTTTTCCAGTAAAGAAGCCAGCAGTAGCACTGTGTTTCTACACCTACTCCATCTAAACTAAACATGGAGGTGTGATCTTGCATGTTTGCTCCTGGAGGAACAAAGTTAGAGCATGTCACTTCTGGAGCACTCAGCAACTCCTTGGTTCTTAAAACAAGTCATCACTTTAAATTCCCCATTTCATCTTTCTGTATGTTTTCTGTCTTCTTAAAATCAACTGAACACTGTCTGTGTCAACTGCAAAAGAAAAAAGAAACAGTAATTTAAAAAAAATTAAAATCTGGATATCAAAATAGAAACTCAGAAGATTCAGAGAGAAACTCTTATCCCAATACAAACTCTATTCTAAATAATTTCAGCAGCAAGTTTTTCTGTTAAGCATCCTGCCTTGAACCCCTTTCATTTTCAATCTCATTCACTTCTTTTCCATGTTGATAACTTCTGTCAGCAACAGAAAAGGTCGGTAAACTTAAACACTCGTTCTGGTGCAAAATTCATCACTTTCTTTTTAAATAGTTACCTGCAAGTATGAACAATTGCTGAGTTCAAATCAGGTGAACCATGATGCACACGTTGAGCTCTGGGATTTATTGAAGACATCTTTACTTGTGTCCTGCACAGCTGGGCTGCAGGCACAGCAGTATTGATGACACGAGCAGGTCGTTGTGCATGCACTCTCCATACATCTCACAACTGCTTCTTAAGGAACGCGTTGGGTTTTGTTTCTATTTTTTTTTTTTTCTGTATTGACTGGCTCCTCAATGGAGAAACTCTCACTGCTGAAGTTAGGCGCATACCGAGAGTCAGCAGACTCTATAAAAGAATTCTCCTCATTGTCAGCAGTGTGAGGTGGGTTGTTTTTCCACGTCTGTTTTTTTCAAGGAGGCTTCCCATGTACTGATGCTCTCACAGTCACTGACTATGTGATACACCTCCACTTACTTGCTCATCTATATCTGACTTAGAGGTACAATACTTCTCCATGGGCAGCTTACTTATTTAAAATGAGACATGCCTTCACTTTGTTGAGGTCTACTGGAAACCTAAGGACTGCAGATGGGGCAAAATTCACCATTTATTGGAACTAGTTAAAGTCAAATTATGTCTTCAAACTAAAATTTTTGACTGTATTTAAGTGCTGCTTTCATTATCCATTTAAAGTACTCTGGACTGAAGTGAGTTTTGCCTTGACTTCTTGTAGCTCAACCCATTTCAACAGCTAGAAATGCAATGACTTGAGCTTTCTGCCAGTATAACAGTTACGTCTTTGGATTACATGGAGAAACATCATTAATAGGCTTGATTTCCTCTCTCACTGTCTTAGGTTTCAGAACTGTTTCCAGGCTTGCCTAATAATTCCTTGGGACTATAAATATTGCACAACTCACTCATTAGAAAGCATTACATTGTACATAAGGACAACAAAGCCTGTACGTGACTCATGAAATTTTATTAACTGATGCTAACTTATCTTTAAGAATAGAAACAAGTAGCAAATTTAACCCTTTCAAGGCTATTACAGCAGTTCATTTGCCTTTGTATCATAATGCAGTCTCTGTTGAATTGAAAGTCTCAGACTGTTTATTGGAGAAAAAGAATCCCCAGATACCCTTAAAAGATTATAAATACAGTAGGTGAATATACTCTTACATGTTCATCAACCAGAAGTCTGTAATAATAATGCATGGTTTAGGCTCTGAAGACAATTGATCTTACAGATGCTCCAATTCAAAAGCTGGATGTGCATTAACTTCTCTTCTGTTATCCTCTCAGGCTGTTTCTCTCCTCCTTAACTTTAATTGCAGATATAAACACAGACATATGATATACATATTCTGTTCTTAACTTTTTGACCTTCTTGCACACTTTCTACATTTTCTTTCTCTTTTCTTTTTTTTTTTTTTTAAATGAAGACCTTTTCTTATTTTTTTTGTCTGGATCCCAACTACTAACCAACTCAAGTCTAATACACTACCAAACTTTCTTCTTTGGTGGCATAAGTAGCTATTTTCCAGGAGGAAAAGAAGGAAGAATATTTCATTAATGAAGCAAGCAAATGTGCAATAAGGGCAGCAGATAGGTAGGAATAAATGAAATATATGTTCATAATTTATGAGACTTGTTAAAGAGATAATGATACAATATTGCATGTTCTATGTCATTATTTTCCATAAAGACAGAGAAGAATAAAGCCAATTGATTTTAATTCTAATCCTTTTTATTGTATTGAGTCTGTTACTCATTCTATAAAGCAGCAAAGAACATTGTGGTACAGAGCAAGGAATTAGACAATATTTCAAAGACACCTTTAAGTGAATAAACAGCCACATGCAGGAGAATGTATGCTACGATCACAGGCAAAGTAAAAGCTGTTCTTGAACCTTTTTCAGATTGAGATCAACAAAATATTGGCCTAGGATTTATTTTTAATAAAAAACAGACTTCTTGTAAGAATACCTAAAATACCTAAGTATTTAAGTAAACGAATGTACGAATTCATGTAAACATGTGTGTGCAAATGGATACAGGAAGACAACAGAGTAGAGAAAAAAATCCATAAAAAAAGGTAGAAAAACGAAACATGTATCCTATAGTGTCGACGTTCTCAGAGAATGTTGCAGATTTATAGAATCATAGAATGTTTTAGGTGGGAAGGGACCTTAAAGATCATCTAGTTCCAATCTCCTGTGTGGGCAGGGACACTTCCCACTGGACCAGGTTTATATCAGACAAATGAACTAAAGACTAGTGTAAATCATGACATTTCAATAGAGAAATTGTACCAGAATTCATTTGTCTTTGATTCTGGAGACTGAGTTAAACTCCTCTCTACTGCACAGAGGGAAAGTTTTTTCTACTGTGCAGCATCTTGCAGAAAGGAGTTCATCAACCATTTGAGCAGTGCACTGAGGCAGCTGTATACAGTAATTTCAAAGTATAAAAAGGAAGGACTGTTCCAATTTCTTGGCTGTTCTGATTTGTGCAGGTAAGGTCAAAGTATTAACAAATCCAACTACAGATTTCTGCCTATATTAGTGCGGTGATCTGGAAATGTCTGACGTCTCGATTGCCTACTGAGCCTTTGCATCACTATAGTGGACTCCAACTAACATTAGATAATTCAGTGTTTGCAGGAAAAGTTAATCAAAATGAATCCCATCTTTAAAGACTCTGTTTTCTTCTTCATGTGAGGTTATATTCGCAGACATATCTATTTGGGAAAAAGAAAACCCAATAAAAAACCACAAAACCCCCCAAAAATACTAAGAGGGCTTTACCAGCCTCATATTTCCAAAAGTATTATTCACTTTGTTGCACAGATTAAATGTTTCCAATATTCTCCTATGTATGCTTTTGAAAATGTTCGTGGGGAAGTTCTGATTTACAGATAGAGAAACAAGGACTGTATCTATTCACAGAACAGCAAAAGGTATAAAATAACAAAAGAAAAACAATTCCACTGGAATCAAGAAATTAATATCTTGCCATTGATGACAGAAGACTGGAAGACTGGACTTAGTGACAGAGAACAGTCCTTGCAGTCATGTTGTTATGATTAATTGCTCTTTGTCAGTAATTTATTTCTGCAGTTGGTTAAAAAAAGGAGCGGGTGATTATATATTCTTTTTTTAACGTTTTCCTGCTTTTCTCAAACTTTGATTTTTTTTTTTGATTTGTTGGTTAATTAATCAAAATAAGTCATGACAACTTCTTGAATATTTTCCTTCACTATTTTCTAAACTCTGAAAATATCAGATTCCCATTGTGTCAACATATTGAAATATGAAAGAAAAAATAACCCTTTCTATAACTCTATCTAAAAAGGATATTATCCCTTTTACCTCTAAATTTTTATTATTGTTAAAATGGCCTAAGAAGAATTCATGTCAGTTCTGGGAATGTGCCAAACAGAGGGACTTATCAGGCTATGTAACTTTTTCTTTAGGGAAGTAGAATACTTCTCAGACCATGGATAGATGAATTACAGAAAAAAATATAGCAATAATTCAGCCTGGAGAACAAGATCTTAGGACTGGTCTTTCTTTTTCTTCCAAAATGAAACTTAGGGGAAAAAATTGGAGGAGTACCCTCTGGGGGAAAAAAAATAAAAAAAATAAAAAAAAGATGGTTTCTTGGGCATATTTTCTATAGTTTTATTTTGCTGATTTTCAGAGTGGGAAATAGATAAACAGACAGGTGTATAGAAGGAGTACAAGTACCATAGAGAATATACAGAATGGATAGATGAGATGACTATAAACTTCCTTGCTCATCTCAGACCTTTATCTGGGCTTTTTGGACGTTATTGGCTTGAGTTCGGACTTTTTTCTCAACCAGGGTCATGGTAAAACTCCCAAGAATTTCCATCCAAGATTGGTGTTAATGCAGTAACTTTTAAGAAGTTAACTTTTGTGAGTCATCATCTGAAGTCATCACAGTACTTCCATTGACTTCAAGAGACATTCACTAATTTACTAAGGATACTTTACTAAGGATATTGTTTATGACTTTGTGGTTTGTGAATCAGGTGGTTTCCAGGAGCAGACCTCAGTTCGCATTCTATGGGTTTTCAATTATTCATTATTTTTATGTCTCCATCCAGAATACACTCACCTATGGTTTTCACGGTGGATGTCCTTGTTCTTTGTATGTTGTTTAGTTCTTGTTCTGTCTAAACATACATATTTTAAATTTACATTTTTCTCCACTTCTCCAAATCAATTCCTCTCTAAAGTTTTAATACTGTCAAGCAGTTCAACTTTTCTATTTTTGGGGTACAGCATGTATTTCATATGACTTGTTGAGAAATAAGCAAAAAAAATAGAATGTTTAAAAAATGATGAGTTCAAAGGTGCTTTCTTCAGGTTTGAAATACTTTTTTTTTTTTAAACTGGGTATATGTTATGTTTTAGAGGATGTGTAACATTATAGCCTGTGTCTGGAGCTGTCGGTGAAGGAGGCTTCCTTTCTAGGCCAGTGAAATCTTTGTGATCCTTTCACATCTGATAAATTACAATTATACCTTTATAGATGTCTGCCATTGGGCTGAAGACTCTTCTTAGCAGCCTACTTGTGTCCTAAGTGTAGACATTATTCTCAAACATCACGTGCCTCAGGTATATTTCAGGAGCTGTATAAATTACATCTTGATTTCTGCCGTCTTCAAAAAAAGTATGTTTAAAATAACTACCCCAGGTCTAAGCTCTGACATCTTGAGATTCCCTCTGACCAGAATGTTTCTGTTAGCCTTTTTTTTTCTCCTCCTGTTCCCTTCTTTTCTTAATTTCTCTTCACAGAGTCTCCCAACTAGTTTCTCTGAAGCTTTTTGTCCTGAGCTCAGCTGCTCCTTAAGAAAACAATTTTGCAGTCTCTGGTCCTGGCCCAAAAACCAGGTCTTGAATTTTTTAATCAGCTTTTCTATATTTTTCTTTCTTTTCAAATATTTTCCTTCTCAGATTTCAAATAAAATTGAGTTATATTTTTCTTATATTTTACTCTCTGTGTTCTTCTTTCTCTCTCTACTGTTATTCATTGTTTAACTCCTGTAGCTATATTGTATGCAAGATTTTCTATAAAACTAAATTAAATTGTGCTAGAGTAAATCAGTGTGCTCAGTGGACTCTTTCTGTGAATGCCAAACACTATATACAATCCTGATAACTTGGAAAGAACCTTAATTCCAAATTAGTCTGTGTACATCCCTCAAAGAATGAGTCTCTTCTCTTCAAAACAGCACCATGTCCATCTATTTATTAAATGACTATGTTATACAAGTTTAAAAGTGATGTATCATGCATCATGCTGTATTGTGTTCATTCACATATGGTGGTTTATCCAGACTATATCTTTGTTAGTGCCTTTATCATTCTGTCTTATGTTAATTATAGCTGGCAAAGATTGTTTCTTTGTATTTGATCATGCTTAATATTACCCTGGAAACACACCAACACACACCACTTTTGTAGTTTAAGTTTGACATTTTCTCAATAGTCATATACTACTTAGTACCAGATGAATTAATTTTGTGAGATGGTTTTCCAGCAGTATTCTATTTTTTAATCAGTCATCCTAGCTTATACCTGACCTACTCAACTAACTACATGTAGAATGGAAGGAATCTACAATTGCCATCTAGTCCAATTGCCTGACTGAGCAAAAGTTAAAGCATGTTAGGGCCACAAAGATGATTAAGAACCTGGAGCATCTCTCCTACAAGGAGAGGCTGAGGGACTTGGGTCTTTTTAGTCTTGAGAAAAGAAGACTTAGGGGGGATCTGATCAATGCTTACAAA
>JAOXNO010000020.1:7094447-7111927 GCA_028565335.1 Limnodromus scolopaceus
TGGGGATTAGAACTGATAATTCTTCTATAAGATAGGAGGTTATTAATTAGAAATGACAGGAAAAGGGGAAGACAACATATTAACCGATCATAAAATATCTATGAATAACTAGTGTGATGCATCTGCGAAATAAATTCATGTAATCTTGGACTCCTATTTATCAGGAAAAAGATTTGAAGTACTCTGTGCTTGGGAAATTTTATTGGGATGTTGGCATCCCATGCTGGTCACCCATTTTTAAGAAAAGTTCAGAAACGTTACAAGAAATAGGTTGACAACAAAAAATAAAAAGGCATTTTACGCTAAAAGAATTTGGCCTAACCATATAAAGGTTGAGAGGGGAATATGATTTCAGTCTATAAATCCAATGATAAATAGTGGTAAATATGAGAATAGAATTTAAAGAAAATAAACCAATAGATAACATGAAAATGGATTTAATAAAATTCAATTTCAGTTTAAAAGTAGAACATAGCTGCTAGTTTTCTGAGATTTGAAGTTGAAAAATAACCTCTTGGTAGAAGCATAGTGGGTAAAAAATTGTTTTAAGATGTGAAATCGTGTATTTATAAGCAGGGTTGCATGACATAGCTGTATTAAAGGGAGCTTGACTGTTAATTTCAGATATTGTTTTCAGTCCTCTGCTTTTACAGTTGAGCTACCTTTATTTATTGAATTTATGAATTTCCACAATACTTCTATAAAGGCTGTCTGTACGTTGTTCACATTTTGTAGATGAGAAAATAAGAACTGAAACAATTTACCCAAAGTTGTATAGAAATACTAGAGCAAAGCAGGCAACTGATTAATAACCTAAAACTGCAGATTAACACAACATTGCTGGGCTGTCCACATTCTTAAATTTTCAGAGAGAAAGGCAAATAGGAAGGGTGAAGGGAAGGCAGTGAAGGGGAAGAAAAAGGGAACAAAGGGAGGATTGCTTTTAGCCATTACAGAAGCAGGAAATAGACATGAAAGGCCAATTGTCACATGTCAAACATGAGCTAGCAAATAAAAGGGCCCAGAATTTATTGATTTTATTTTCAAATAACATGTTTTTTAATTCAGTCTTATCAATGCTTTGTATTAGCAATATTACATTCCTCTTTATATTTTTTCCAACCCCCAAACACAAAAGTAGAGGCAGGCGTATTCAAGTTTCCTGCATTTAGATCATCAAAGTGTCGGGTGAGATTAAGGTGCAGGTATATTGGTCATGCCAAGGTGCTTAGGATTCTGTTCAGCAGAATGAAGCTAAATATATAGTACTATGAACAAATCTGGAATGTTAGTCTGCTTTCACATATCCAATTATGTCTCGGTATAAAACCATAAGCTGAGATTCCTCAACCGCTTCAGCATAATGAGAAAAGTAATTTTTTTCAGACCTTTAATTTTCTGGATTTTTTAAGGTTGGAGGGTAGAACTGACCTTCCAGTGGCAGCTCATTCAAGGTAGCAGCTGCATTGTCTCACAGGGATCTTATAGTTGTGAACTAGAGCAGCTACAACCATCCAGCTGCCTAAAATATCCTTGTGGGTGTCTCTTGGCCCCCTTTGGCATACGGCAGTTTCAGATGAGGAAAGAAAAGGAGACAGGATGTAGTGCCGAACCAGACAGAAGTTTTTTATTAAGCAAGAACAGGGACACATCAAGAGAGATGAGGCAGCTGCGAGTATGCCAGCAGCTGCATCTGCTCTCTAAATGGATGATAACATGAAAATGACAGGGCCCTCCAAAGAAGCAAAAATTTGGGAATGTCTCATTGTTAATGCCTTGGCTACTTTCCTTCTAAGATGAGTTAGAGACTTCAAAACAAAAGAACAGATGACTTTTACCCTTGAAGAATCTTTCCTTTTCATCCTTCTTTTAATGCTATGGATTTGTTTGTGTGGCAAATTTCTATTTGCTTTCAGAAATGAAAAAGTCATAATTTTCCATTTTTTTCATTGTCTACAGGGAACTCTTAATTTTGGCTGAGGACTATCAATGCTTTCATATTGCAACAATAAACATTCTAGTGAGCTATTTCATTGTGTTGCATACAGACAGATGGATACATTGGATGCGTACCTTTATTTTCTTTGGTGTTTTAGTGGCTGTCCATCTCTTTTTCTTTTTAAATTCCAAAGTATCATTAACATTCAACAACTCCATTAGAAAGTCACAGGCAGTAAGAGCCCATCTGTGCCATGTTAACATTTAAGGAGGAAATAAAAGAGTAAAGTGGACAGGTGGAGTAGACAGCAGGAAAGAACACCAGGCACACAGCAGGTAGGGAGTTCAGCAGAGGAAAATGCCAGACATTTAACAGGTAAATGGAAGGGCAGCTGAATTTCTATGCCAGTCCACAGAGTGTGTAGTGAGGGAGTAGTGGCTGACAGAAATAGGAAGATGTCACATCTTCAAGAAAGAGCACTTGCTTTTATTGAGAATATTAACCCAATTAACCCAACTTCTGAATAATTATGATTGCTAAACAACATGGCTCTTTTTTTTCCTATAATGTCTTAGAGGCTTTCACACATATATTCTGATCTCCATGAAGCTTGGAGGGAGATGTACATGAGGGACATGCTGAGGAGACATGACAAGGGAGGATGATGACCCACAATCATAGTGAAGCAGTGGTGGGCTGGCTTGGCAAGGAAACGCTGCAGGGTGATTTGGACAGAACGACTCCTAATGAACAGAACAAGGCTCTATGTTGTGTACCTCAATGTGGTGTATGCACATAAATAAGGAAGTGCCATCAGGACAGCATTATGGGGAAGGTTTCTCATACTGCTTCTGGGAAATCATCATGTCTACGTGCTTCTCTGAAATGTGTGTACTCTAAAGCACATAACATGGGGAACAAGCAGGAGGAATTGGAGGGCTGCATGCAGTTGCAGAGCTACAGTCTCATTAGAATCATAAAAATATGGTGGGAGATTTCACATGTCTGGAGTGCTGCCATGGATGGACACAGGCTCTTTAGGAAGGACAGGCTGGGATGACAAGTAGTGGGAGTTGCCCTTGATATAAAGGAGCAATGGGAATGCCTGGAGCATTGCCCAGGAGCAGATAATGAGATGTCTGAGAGTCTGTAAGTAGGAAGCAGACCAACACGGGTGATGTTGTAGGTGCCTGCTACAGATTACCCAATCAGGAAGAAGTAGATGAGGCCTTCTTCAGATAAGATTCTTCAAACGTGAGGATTCATGTTTGCAGGACATGATCTTCATGAGGAATTTCAACCACCCCAGTACCCACTGGAGGGACAGTATAATAGGACACAAGCAGTCTATGAGGTTTCTGGAGTGCATTGGGGACAACTTTCAAACACAGGTGACTGAGGAGCTGATGATGGGAGAAGCTGAAACTGAAGATGGGCTAGATAAGTGAAGATGTGCAAGACAGGGTAGACTGACAACTGGCTGAACTGCCAATGATCAGTGATACAAAGTCCTTTTGGAGGCTGGTTCTATGTGCTGACCAAACGGGATACCTGAGAGCATCTCTAGCAACATAAAAGGGGACCATACTGGAAACACGTACTTGGGGATTAGACAAACAAGAGAGGTACAAACTCAGCAGTTTAGTGAATATACCATGGTGTCTCTAGGTAACTTTGGGCAAGTTTATTGAAGTCAGTGGAATTAACTACCCAAATACTATTGAGAGTTAAAGATCGAAGTTAATAAATAAATCAAGTGAACTGCAACAAACTGCCTGTTACAACTGGGTGCGTAATCAACAGAGTAATGTTAGCATGTTGGTTTTTGACAGAAGCGCAACTAGGAGCAGTACACTCCAATGTTACTTGGGCAAAGGAACAGGGAAGCAGTATGACTCAAGTGGTCTGAGACACCTTTCTGATGTGTTTATCCATCCTAATTGCAGAGAGATCTTCAGGTGCCTCTTAATTCCTCTAATTAGTTCTAAAATTAAGTAAATGAAATCCAGACCTGAGTTTTCTCTCCTTTATTTGAGGGTGCTCAGCAGCCTTGTACTAAACACATATATCATTTTTATAGGTTTTGTTTGGTTTAATACAGATATTTCTTAGGTTTTAGATTCTTTCCTGCACTTGTGCAGTACTACCCTACGACTCAAGTCCTGGCCTTTATTTTTGCACCACTCTTAACATCTATGAAATGGCAGGAATGATGCCTCTAAATCTTGGCATTGCTGCAGACATGTTCCTGTTGACAGATACACGCCAAGTTTGCTGTCACTTGGCTTCACCCCTGGAAATTGGCGGAAAGAGAAGAATAAGATTCTGCTAATTTATCCTTTTCAGTGGGGGCAACATTATTTGTCACCTTGCCACTTGGCTGTTCTTGCACTTTGGCATGCAGTCCCCAGCTCTGTGTTTGCAGTGCAGCGTGATGGTTGTGTGGTCTAGAGTTTCGCTAGCAGCTGCCGATCACTGGCTGGCTGCTGAGGCAGGGTACCAAGGAGAAGGACAAGAGCTGGAAGGCTGTCATCTGACAAATTATTCCAAGGGAAAAAGCATAGGCACATACTAGGTTCAACTTGAGAGACTCTGCAAATAATCATAGAATGGGAATCAGAAATGTATGAATAACCCAAACAGTGTATTTATTGCCTGTGCTCATCCTTTTCAGTTATCCCTCTGCAGTTACATAAGAAAACCATTGTTTGTGTGCTCATGTTTTTAAAATTTTAGTGTCTTCACAAGAAAGGATCAGTAGCACATCTGCCTGAGGAAGCACTTCCTGAAACTGGACACTCTCCCTTTCCATTGTTTTTTAACAGTGGAACTTGGCAATGCCAATACATTGTTTCCTGTTTTTCCTAATAGTCTAATGAATGTATGGACCTAGAAATTCAAAATCTAATATGGCAAATCTTATAATATTTAGTGTAATCCTGTTTTCCTCAAAACTAACATTTGGATTTGTCTAATTGTATGACAGTATCCATTTTCATTTTGAAAAAGTAAGCTGATCACCCATGATTATACATAAAAATAAATATAACAGAAAATAATCTGCAACTAGAGTTCATTAAAATGTGATATAAACCAAAATAAACAAATTCAAAATATAATGTGTGCTGTTGCAAGTTACAGAAACAGCAGAAAACACCTCTTATTTTAAACTGATGGGTTGAGATATGGAGCTGATCTTATGGGTTTTGATTGAGTTAGGTGGACAGTCCTGAAAACCAGAGATGTAACTTCTCATTTAATTGATTTATGGGTAGCTGTTAATGTTCTCTGACGTTTTCAAATATTCTCTACATAAGATATTTTGACCTTAATTCAGAGATGAGAGGATAACTCAGTCTCACAGGGCAGTTTCTGCTTTGAATCTCTATTATATTTTTGTCAATGTTGGTCTCAACGTGTTAAGAAAGATTCATCCCACTTTACTGTAGGCTGTTAATGGCAGTGCCTACATTAGGAAGCTACTTACCTTTTGCTTTCCCTGTACTGAGTGAGAAAACATAGACCACATCAGAGGTCTCAGGTGGATTTTCTCTCCCCAGTGGATGTGTAAACAGCACAAGGTTATTAGCTGTGATTTAGGAAAGTCTGTTTGGTACCTAAATTAATTTACATGAATTTGTTCCTACAAGAGCCTGCATTTCATACAATGTCACTACCTTATAGTGACTAATATAGAGAATAATACTGATGTGCACGTTCTCCATAGCTAGACTTCAAACCAGCATTGTAATAATGGGAATATTTGTACTCAATATCAGCCTCAAGCTCTTAATTTCAATCAGAAATGACTGAATTTAACAAGGTAATTTAGGTGCTTCAAAGGGCATGTATTTATACACTTCTTTTAAACAGTGTTTACTGTCTGAGAGACTATGAGGCATAGATGTAGGTTCTTTCCCTTTTCTGTAGGATTTGTCAAAGGAAATCAATAGTACTCATGGACCTCATCGGGTTGCTGTGTCACTTGGCATGTTATTGAACATTTCTGCAGTGCTCTGAGCCTTTAAAGAGCATGCAAATGTAAATCAGAATAAGAACAAGTTTGGGGAGCTCTGAGGTTTCCATAACACTTGAAGAAACTTACAAACCATAAAAGAAAATTGTTCACAAAATCCATTTGAGAATATAGTTAACTTGTAATAGGATACAGAAAACATTCATCCATGCATTGCTTAAGCTGGTATCATGCCTCTTGTCCCAAGAGCAACAAACTGAAACTAGGCAGCAAAAAAGCCACTGCTGAAGTCAGAATTTATCTAAAACATCGAAAAGGGAAAGGAAACAGAGATCCTCTTTAGAAATAAAGAAATATAAGGGGATTATTAGCAGCATCTCTATGATGAATTTTATGGTTATTAATCCACACTGGCTCATGGAAACTCCAGTAGTAATTGTGGTCTTGCTGTGGTTGGTGATATATGTACTCAGCAGGACATCATCCCTGCCCAGAAAGTCAGCACTGTAAGTAGACAGGAAAGACATATTATACCTCCCATTTTGTAGATGGGTAACCAAGGCATGGAGAGATGAGATGACTTTTCCAAGGTCAGTACTAGAGCCCAGAACTTCTGCAGCACAGTTAGATGTTTAGTAGGCTCTGAAGTTAAATAAGACTATTTTTTTTCAAGATATGAGGAATAAAAAACTTCAAAATGCTGACCCAATCCTGTCTAAAACTATCTGCTACTGTTACAGCACTTAATTGCAATTAGTGGCTACTTTCAGCTTCAAATTTGAAAGGATTCTGCCTTTCTTTGAAGGCAAACCTAGTGCTGAAGTAGCTCTACATTTGGAATTTTTTTATTCAAGTGACAGTTTTCAAAGGCAGAGAGACAGACAGACAAACTGATTAACTGACAACAGACAGGTTCAGGTTATTCAGTCAGATCTTATTTCCCTGTTCTCTTCTAGAGGTGATTTTTTCCCCTTTTCTTCTGTCCTTGCGCAAGGGTCTTCTGCTAGAGATATTATGCAAAGTCAAAGTATATGTATGTGAAAATATAGATAGTAAATTAGAATGTAATAAAAAAAAATAAAACAGCATTCCCAAGCTATTCCTCACAATATTTTTTATAATTCAGATAAAGACCAAACAGCCAAATCAGAACTTGACAACTCATGAGCTTTCTTTTAAGTTTATTGCTTGCCATACATACTTCTCCTCATATATTAGTCCTATTTTCAATGTCTGGAGAGATTACTAGTGGCTAGGTCTCCAGGCAACACTCTGGAAGACTTTAGATTTCATATAAATTGTATGTCACATTTTGTCATTCCCATTTTGATGTCTCAGACTTCATAGGTCATCTGAATAGATGCCATTGTTCAGGCAACATAATCTTGCCTTTAAAATATTTCAGAGTTAACACTTTGTTATCATGTAATTGTAAAAATGGAAAAAGCAATTTAACTGTATCAATAATGCTACCAAAAAAAATCATTTTCCTATATACCTAATAGTGCATTTGGTTTGGTGTATGGCCCAGGAATAACTTATGAAATGTCATTGATATTTTTTCACTCATAAAAAGGGAAGGAAAGGGCTTTTCATATCAAAGGACATGGATTGATAGAGAATGATGTGATACCATTTTTGCCATACTGACCTCAGCACATTTGCTTTTCATCAGTAGCAGAACAGTTTGGGTTTCAAATTTGATAGACATTATTATCATTGTCTTTTGGTCTCATCTTGAGCTTGAAAGATAACTTTATTTCCTTGATACCTTTTTTGACTTATGTTGCTTTTAAGCAGGAAGTTTCTCAGTAGAAACAAACTTACCCTATGTGCTGTTAACAGTAGCCAAGTATCTTGAATACCTCAGTCAAACAAACACTCAGCCAGGTAGTGTTTTCAGTCTCTGTACAAAAATTTTGTCTAAATTGGATAGAAATGAATAGAGAAGGCAGCAGTTTACTCTTCTTTCCCACAAAAGTTGAATCAGGGTGCTCTTATCAGGTTTATAGTTTGATAAAAAAAAAAAAAAAAAGAAAAAAAAGAAAAAAAAAAGCATGGTGCATTTGACAAAATTTGACAGAACAAATTTTCATGACAACTCAGCTTTGCACAGACTGAGTGCTTTCTGAAAACCTGGCTGTAGATAAGGAGTCCTGAAAATTTGGTCTCTAAGACTTGGTCAAAGAAGTTAGTGTTAACACTGGAAATATAACCCACTCTCCCAAGTCCTGCTTCAGTGCTGCAGCCTCAAGAATCCCCACAACCTTCAAATCCAGGAACACATCAACCCTTGTTGATCATGTTTCTTTAGGTAAGACCTTGAGATGGACTGAATTTCTACATCTACTCTTGATCATCTGGGCATCTCACATCCTAGGAACAAGCAGATAATGAAATGTATTTATTTATTTATTTGGAACCTGAAGTGATGTTAATCAGTGACAAAAGCATTTGAATTTGAACAGTAAGTTAACTTGCTATAAACTCACATGATTCTTCAAGTCCTGTAGTACAGAGAACACAGATCACTGGCTTTTACTTACACAGACCTTCACTGGATTGAATTATTAAGTTCTGTTGACGTTCCATATAGACGTTTGTGTTACATCGTGCTACATATTTTCTCATTACATTTTCCTATGATTTATTTATGACAGTCCTATGCATATAAAATCTATGCTCTGAAGTTCACATTGCAATGACCGAACTGGCACTCCTGGAAAAGTTCACAGTGATGATTCACAAGTGATTCACTCTCGACAATGCCCTTTTCTCCTCTGAAGTGAGTCCTTGGCATCCTGCGTTTACTTAGAGAGGCACTGACTACTTAAATCTTCACCTTGCAATTTTTTAGGACTGTCTTTCTACAAGATGTGTATAAATGGTTACATGAGCCTTTTAAAAGCCTGAATGCTAAAATATACTCCAGCCTACTATTTACCTCTAGTATTTATAAACATATAATATATCAAGACAGATGTGAAGTACTTGTGTGTGTATGTTTAAGCTGCATCTTTTATGCTATATGCAGCATTTGTCCATGCAACTCAAAATGTGCTGGATGTTGGCTTGCCCCTTCTCTAATTAAGCAGAAGAAATGACAGCCCAGCACAGACAGGGTATTATTTACTAGCTTGCTGAACACTTGCAAGTATTTTATCTGTGTGTCAGAGCTCAGTGTGTAAGTGTAGACAGAGCAGACGACTGTCTGGGCAGCACACTGCTAGGGGTACGAAACAGCCAGGAATGTCTCCTTGGGCTGCACCTACAAGTCCGTAAAGCTTAGCAGCATTTGTGGAGGAATTTGGATGCGTGTAGGGTCCTAGATGAAAAAGGGGGCAAAGTGTTTCAGAAAACATAGAAAGAACAAACTATTGCTCCAGAACTCTCAGAGCTGATTTCCACACCAGTTCTTCTTTCTCCTTCCCTTTCCTGTGCTCACCTGAGACCCAGACCCTGATTCACATGAGAGAGAAGTTTTGCTTCTCTGCTGAGATGCTTTTAACTGTCTGAATGTCACAGCCAGAGGGGAGTTTTCTATGGCAGACTCTTGAAGAATATTCTGCCTCTGATGATATTGATGTATTTTTGACAGCTTTCATCCTTTTTACTTCTCAGTGCATGAAACAGGTAACACAGATATGACGTGTCTATGTCATACAATGTTTTAGGGGAGGGAGAGCAGGGAGAAGCACAACTACCAGTACTGGAAGTGGCCAATAAAGCTTCCATATGGTTCAACTGCAGTACCTATGGGTACATCTCATCAGCCATCAGCAAATTTGTCACAAGGGCTGCATCTGAACCACTGCTAGATAAAAGAGACAAGATTCTCTGTGGATACAGAGATGATCTTTTCAGAACTACTGTGGGTCTTTTCCAGTGTCATCCTATGATCCTGTGCTGGGATCCCAAGGACAGCACTTCCACCTCTCAATTCTTAACTACGCATATAGTTCCTTTACTTTAAGGTCTCTGTGATACATACATGTGTCTTACAGGTGTTGACCATGTTAGGATTTTAGTGTGCAATTTATCATAACATAAAATGGTAGGGTCACAGGATAATTCAGGTTGGTGGGGACATCAGGAGATCATGTAGTCCAAACTCCTGCTCAAACTAGGGTCAGCTGTGAGGTCAAGTCAGGTTATTCAGAGCTTTCTCAGGAAGACTGACAGTTTTATTCAAAATCATAATGGTGACCATCTGATAAAAGATTTAAATATAAGCTTCCAAGGCTATTCTTCTGCCTGTGTTTGCTTCTTGAGTTACTGCCGGCACAGTTTCAAAATTTTGCTAGCCTTTTTGAATGCTTTTCCCCTTTATCCTCATACACACACTATACCAGAGGTCTCCCAAGTAATTTTTTCTTATCTGATTTTTGTGTAAGACCACTGGGAGGAGACAATAGCCATGATAACCCCACTCCATATGTGATACATAGGCTATCATCTCAAATATTGTGTCTAAAAAACTAGAAGAAAGCTGTAAGTGGAAGAGTTCTACTGTTTGATTTTGTTTGATTGATTGTTTTTGGTAAGGTTTGTTTTTGCTTCCCCCATTTTGTAAATGGTACCTGGAGATGAAGAGACAAGGTACACCTAAGAACTAGATGAATTAATCCTCTTTTTTGATAACTTAAAAGTGTTTGCTTATCATTAGCATCCATAGCTCCTGGAGCACAAAACTGCAATGAGCAGAAGTTTGTGAAACAGAATTCAGAAGGTTCACAAAAGAGAAGCAGCTCATAAAAAGTGCAAGTTAAGGGACAAAGTTAGTTTCATTGTCTTTCTGTTAAAACTATTATCGAGGATGAGGAATACAGAGTTTGATTTTTAGATTTTAGATTTTCCTGTTGCCTGAGATCTCAATTATATGAAAGATTAGACACACAATTTCATCTTATGTCCTGCTCAGCAATGGATTGATTGATTGATTGCATTTGGTGGGGAAAAAACAAAAACACAAACACCTTGAAAATTTCTACATAACATTCACAGAATTTTTTTCTTTGTTTATCCACATTTAAATAAGAAATTAGGTAAAGACAAAGTCTCAATATTTAATTTAATCTAATTCTACAAACATATCTTATCTACAGGCTTTCACTATCTCTAGCATTACAAAAGTTAAAGCTAATAGATAAATTAAACTATCCTGTAATGGATAAATAGGCCCCAGGTAATTCTTAATGTAAGTCAGTTGACTTTGATACGAGTTGCACTGGAGGTGAACTTGGCTGGACGTTTATAATGCAAACATAGTCTTGAAAAATTGAGTTTATAATGCAAACACTCTTGGGAGGTTGATTTGATACATATCCTCTCATAATATTTGATTAGGTTTTATTTCAAATGTGAATTTACTATGGTGTCATCTTTGCAATCTAGAACTGTTTCAAGGTTCAATAATTTTGTTTCATTGTGTAGTGATGCAGTCACCAGAAGATAAATAAATGCAAATAAGGGAAGAAATGAAGAGCCACGTATGTGATGTAGGAGATCAAACAAAGTGCCTGGGGGGTGAACAAAAAAGAAAGGGAGAAAAAGCTATAATATGGAGGAAAATAAAATAGAGTAAAAAGATATATAAAGCCATTTTTCTGTCTCATTCACAACAGTGGATGATTTTCCTTTGCATTATAACGTCAAAGGCCTTAATGCATTCATTTTTTTACTTTTTTTTTAAAAAAACTCAATTACTCCTGCCATTTCTTTTGGGACATCTGTACTTACTTCATTAGAGCTCACAGCTGAGACTTATTTTCGTGACATCTGGCCAGGTCTTTTTTTGTTTGTTTGTTTTTATTTGTTTGTTCCCATATCTCACAGTTGTCCAAGGTTAACCTAACTATGGCATGGGATTCATCTCACCAAATTTCGGAGGTTTATTTTAGAATGGGCTATACACTTGATGTTTATGGAAATTATAAGGTACTTTCAGAGTATGATTTATCTCTTCCTGAAATAAGCATCAGAAAGGTCAGACAGATTGTCTTGCCTTCTGAAGGTACCTACTTCCACCACCATTTTCATAGGACAATATTCACTTGCTCAATATTTAGTGCCATTTGAGATGCCCTCAGATCCTAGCTGTTTTCCTGCTGCTAGTCCAGAGAAGCCTGAGTCTCCCACGAATACTGAGTCATATTGGCCAATTGTGTGTTAATATTTCAGATAGCTTAACATATCTAGAAAAGCGTTAGATAGTTTCTGCAACTAATCATATATTATGGTTAAAAGTCCCATTTGCATATTTCTCAGAAGCTGTGATGATGACTTTCTCCTTGTATTGTTAATTTTGTGCTGATTTTGAAGGCCACTGGTCACAGAAAAATGGAGTATATTATTGTGGCTCAGATTTTAGAAAGGCTGAATCACTTCGTGCAAGCAACGAGAGATCGAGATTCAGGTGCATAAACACAGGCATTTAATGTCCTTTAAGGTTTCCTGGCACTTCAGAAAGAGCTTCACTGCATATGTACCAAGATGATATGGATGTCTCACCTATGTTGCAGGAACCAAAAATTACCTAGACACCCATGGATAAGGACTTGTCTCACTTCCTTCCTCTCTCTACTAGGCCAAAACCAATCTCATTTATGGGCCTTAATTAAGGACCTGAAGTGAAATGGCCTAATCAAATGATGAGCTAAAATTGAACCAACGTCAGAACAAAAGCTTAGGTCTGAAAGAAGTGGCTGGGATGAAGGAGGGAAAAGTGAGAATCTAGTTCATCATACAATTTTAAGATTCCATGATATGTATCCAAAAGCTTTTCCAAATCCATGGCTACATAATAATGGTTTATACCTGAAAAGCATGACAAATGTGTTACACTGAAGACTTAGAATCATAGAATCATAGAATCATTAGGGTTGGAAGGGACCTTAAAGACCATCGAGTTCCAACCGCCCTGCTATGGGCAGGGACACCTCCCGCTAGAGCAGGTTGCTCAAAGAGCCATCCAGCCTGGCCTTGAACACCTCCAGGTATGGGGCACCTACCTCTAACTTTTTATTTTCTAAGAAATAGTAACTATCCCAGACTAATGCCTTCTCTCAAAAATATTTAAACCAGTAGAAAAATTCTTTTAAACAGACACATGCTACTCAGATTTGAAGGCTTTTGCAGTATCAGCAGACATTTTGCAGTGCTTTCTACCCATCTTCACCAGACCTCTCCATCAGCCCTCTCTCTAGCTTGCTGGCACAAAGGCAGTCCAGACTCCATAGATGATTAAGAATTAGAATATGTTTAAAAGGAAGTTGTCACTAGTCACTAGCAACTCGCACAATTCTTAAAACATCAAAACCAAAATCTGACGGTAGTAATCCTAGCAATACCTGCATCTTGGCACCAGCAGAGATCTGGGTTCATCTCATACCCAGAAAGCTCCTGGAGTGATATAGCCCTTGCTTTAGCTCTCGCCCTTGAAGTCAACAGAAAGCTCCAGCTCTCCTCAGGTGTTGCAGACTCTTAAGATTTCCAGCTTTTCAATAATGTGCATTTTTCACTAACCCAGCAATTAATCCCAAAAACTGATGCAAGTGGAGACATAAGCGGAGACTGGCAAGGAGAAGGAATGATGGTTAAGGCACTTAAGGATTGAAAAAATCAAATCAACACAGCTGCACCTGCTTTGGTAGAAAGTCATAAAACCCCAGTGCTTTATTCCTGTGACAAAATAGTAATGAAGGAAGAAAATGTCACCAGATTAAACTACCACCAAAGATGTCACAAGCAGGGAAGAGAGACTGGAAGGGACATTAACACACATCCTCATTAAACTGTTAAGTGGTCCTTCTTAAATGACTCTATTTCTGTTTATAGATTGTTTTGTTCATTTCCAAGTTCTAATCAACAACACTGGAAATCATATATACAGCATCACTTTTTCAAGCAGAATTGCATATTGCTTTTCCACTAGAAAAGGTAGGTCTGTGTGTGTGTGTGCATGTGTGTGCACTTACACACACACACACACACGTATGTGCATGTTTGGCTGGGGTATATCAAGAGATAAATTGTTTTCTCAATATTTCCGAACACTTTCAACATTTTCACACATATGGGACACACAAACACCATATAAAATTTCATAAAACAAGGCTATGAAAAGGGATAGCATATAGAATGAAGTATGATATGGTAGATAGTCCTTATTCAATGAGAAGTGAATTTAGGTCTAACTACCAGATGGCAGAGCTGAACACAGAAAATCCATATGTGTGATGGCAGCTAGGGACAGCCGTTGACATACTTGCTTTTCCAGCCAAATGCCTCAGCAGATGCAGAGTTTTACACTTTAACATTACAATATGGCACTAAAACCCAGGAGAAGACTTATTTGCAGGAATCAAAGGCAATTTAAAGGGACAGTACTGAATTTTGCCCTCTTCCCATCACAGGTGGAGGGCTGAAGGAGTGAATGAAAGGGATTTTTTTTTCCATTTTGCTAAAGTCCTAAGTCAATCTTAATGTTTTTCCCTCATAATAGAAGAAGAGATAAGGAAGGAGAGAGAGGGGTTGATGGTCAAATACAACAATTTTGTGGTTTTGTTTCATTGTGCTGACATACTGTTTAAAAAATGCCCAAGTCCCCCCTCTTACTTAAATGATATAGACACTTAGGAGTCTAAGACTCAGTAAATAAGTAAGGGATGAAGACCTTTAACTATCTTTCTGAAACTGATAATCTAGCTCCTGTGTCACTTTATCTTTCATCATCATAATCATTATTATTACTATTAATATTATTATTATTATGCCATATAAAGAAAATAAAATCACTTTGTGGAATTGTGGAATTAGTTCAGGAGCCAGTAACTCCTACTAATTTATGTATGAAATTATATCCCTTTGTGAAACAGATATCCGTTAAATCCAAGAATCAAGGTCCACTTTCAAGCTCAGACACAGGTTTCCTGTGTGTCTTTGGAAAACTGTTTAGGATGAAATCCTAGCATCATTTAAGGCCACAGAAAAACTTCCATTTCTTTTAATAGGACTAGGATTTCACCATTAATGTCTTTGTGCCTCTGTTCCTTCCTCCCAGACTTTTTTCACTTGTCTACTTAGATTATAAATTTTTAAGGGCATAGGCTGTCTTCTGCTTTATGTACCTACTGAAGCTAATGTAGCAGGGCTGAAATGCTGGTTGGATTTTTTAGGCACTGTTTAAGCAATAATAAATAAATAAAGACTAATAAATTGTAGTATCTCTGTAGTTGTAATTGCCATTTCTAACTATGGTTTCAAATGTGTTCATCTTGACTAAAACTGTCATACATTTTACTATCAGTTCAAGAGATAACTAGTATAACTAGTTCATCTCTTTACATTCTTATTTGGGCCAGTCAATTTCTTGCTCCCACTTAAAAAGTGTGTGCAAAATTAGAGAAAATGAATTTTTGAATATTAGGCTTTAGATTGTTGGTCTAGGGAAATGGTTATTTTTTTTTTTTATTTCTGCATAGCAAGTACGTGCTGGTGAAAGGCATTCTGTACATGCTGGATTTTTATTGGTGGATGAAATAAAATGCAAATAAATCTCCTGAGTTTTCCAGAGTGAAAGGCTGAGAGTCTTTTTAGTATTGGACATGGGTCAAATACGAAGGATCTCTGTGTGACTGGGCTGCTTATTTCTCAATGCACTTTCATATAAGACAAGGAAGCACTAGAAAATGTTTAAAAATGTTACAAAAACATTCCACATGTGAATTTTTCCTGTATATTAAATGGTATTGGAAAATGGAAATTTACCTTGGCTTTATTGGTAGACAAATCATAGGATGAATTTTCATTCACTGTACACTTGTATTCATGGCTTATATTGGCAATGTTTTTAGCAAAATTATTTTAAAAGGAAGCAGTTGCGAATAGGAAGAAATTTGGAAGTTTTAAGGGAAAAAATTTAAAGAGAACAATTTACAGACTGTAATATTTACATATGGCCAGAGAAAATGGTTAACTGAGTGGTTCCCCCAGTGCTCTGTCTGGATACAAAGGCTAAATCACATTTCAGATTAAAAAACAAAAAAGCAAACAAACAAAAGAAAGGTACCTATTTCTCTACATTGATCACAAATAGGAATCAAAAGAGCTAGCTTGGCTGGTTGTCTAGACTCTAGATGATGAAACTTAACCTAAGGGTCTTTTGGATCAGGTCGTAAGATATTGCATTCTAGTGCCATAGCATACCTTCAATTTTTAAACACAGTTTTCCATTGATTTTGAAGAGGAGCTCCTAAAGAAATCAATGTCATGCTATTGCCCTTGTGCATACACGTGCTCTTAACTAACAAAGTGAGGCTTATAAATCTGGAGACTGATAGAGAAGGCTCACCATACTAACAAAGCTTCTTATCAGGACCATCCCTAAAACATCCCCATCCTCCACTTGAGAAAGATATGCTGGCTGACTAAAAGACTTTATCTACCACCAGTCATTATTTTTGGAAATTAGTTCCTTTATTAGCTTTTGGATTAAATAAATAAAGAGGATACAATTTCATTTTCAATATTGTCATAAACCTTTCCATGAAAATGAAAAGGAAACAGTTTCTGATTTAAATATATCTAATATCCTGTAGCATCCCTCTCTGTGCCATTTACCTGTGGAAATGCAGCAAATGCAATCCATACTGTTACCCTAGCATGCTAACTCAGGAAAGCACTTATATGTGAGTTTAACTTTAAATCCTATTGGTTTTGTGATCTCCTGGATTAAGATTGCTGTAAAATCTAAATTTTATATTATTCTTTTCCCTTCTGCACAATTTATCAGACATAAGTACAGTACTAAAATCTGAGGGAAAAAATCATTAAAAATCAGAGTCAGAAGACATTCTATGAAAGATATGCACCTTTATGCTGAAAAAAAATCTTCATTTTCTGAAATGTGGTCACTTTCTACAGCTATTTCTGCAAGAAGTTTAGCTGTGTTTGGTATTACACTACGTTTCTGGAGGGAATTTAGACTAAAATTAGAGATACATTTGAATGTGCTTTGGTAGAGTACCTGAAAATTTTTAAAGGTGGAAGCAGAAAATTGAAATACTGTCAGAATATCTAAGAAAGAGAACAGCAGAGTTATCATGTGGGAAACTATTCTGTTGTTATTGTGAGGTTGGTTCCATAACAAGAAAGGATGAAAAAGAGTTTCTCAGAAATTGTTTAAGTCTAACAGAGACAACATAGTAGAGTTATTGCATCATGAAAACAAAATTACTTTGATTTCAAGGCATTTAAAGGAGACACAGAATTTGTCCTGTTAAGCTCAGAAGAGCTAAGTAGGCTGCAAGCCACAGAAGCAATGGGTTCTATAAATATACTTCCCAATACAGTAAAGCCTGTATATAAAACAGTTCATTTGTAATACTGTATGAAATAGTGTAGCTTTTTGTTGCACTCAGTGAGAGGTAAAGTAATATAGAATTGTTGGCCAAACAAATTGGTTTCTGTTTTAAGGTTCTTCTGCACAGTTTTACTATTGGGATATACTAATGAAGTTAAATTATACTTTTCTTCCTTTTTTATCTGATGACAATTTAATAAATT
>JAOXNO010000020.1:7148429-7162066 GCA_028565335.1 Limnodromus scolopaceus
AAATCACTACCTAAACACATCACATTTCCAAGAGACACTATGGAGAAAAAAGTCATTTTCTCAAATAAACAGGGTGAAGCTCTTTTTAGATCTAAGCAAACATTGTTGGAAATTTACATTCTTTAGAAGGGTTTTGTTTTCATAGATCATGTCTTAAAATGCCATTGCCATCCTGGTCACTCATTCTGTCGGATATTTTACTCACTAATTAGCTGTACAACTGAAGAACACACTCATTAACATGAAGGAAAAAAAAAAAACTTGGGAAGAGACTGACAGTTTTTTCCATTGTCAGAAAAAAGTCAATAAAAAAATATAGCCTGTAGAAAAAGATATGGCAGACTTAGAGAGAAGTCTTGCTATCTTAAATTATAAATCCTGATATGCTAGATTCTTGCACTGAAAACGGTCTTAAAGTAGTAATGTGTGTGTATGTGTGTGGGGCTTTTTTTGTTTGTTTGCTTTTTCCCCCCTTAAAAAGAGAATCAGGGACAAATTGTCAATAGAACTTGATTTGTTTCCTCTTTATTAAATTCTATTGACTTTTTCACAACAAGTTCACCCAAGATGTACACTCATAGATGCCTGGGACAAAAAAAGATCATGAGGGGTCACTACACCATTTTCCTGTCCCAAGGCTGGATCAGCTATATCTAAACCATTCCTGACAGGTTTTTGACTCAATTGTTCAGAAAAACCTCTAGTGCTTGTGTGTCCGTGACTTCCCTGGTCAATCCATCCAACTCCTTATTTACCCTTACTGTTCAAATACTCTCCCCACCCCTATTTCTAGTCTATATTTTCTTTTGCTACATCTGAAGCCCTTCTTCTTTTTTTCTGAACCGCTTTAAACAAGGAGAGCAATATTCTCTTTTCCTTTTTAAAACAACTTTCAACACATTTGGATGACCTAAAGTCACTATGATGAAAAAGTTATTCCTAAGTCTGTGCAGGTGGTCTGAAGAAAACCAAAGAATGTCACAAAGAAATGCAATCATAATCATTCAAGAAAAAGTAACTCCTGTGAAATTTATTAGTGTGGTAACTTCTCTATAGAAGAGTCAAAAAAACCTCTGCAATGTTTTTTGAAGATATAAGTCTCTATTAAATTTCTAATGACTTAAAAAACTTGCAGCTGAATTATTTACATCTATAAAAGATGGAGATGAGTTTATGAGTATTACAGTCCATAAAGCACTTGCACAAAGTTTAGAAAAAGGGATTTTAATCTGTAGGCCTGATTCTGCCCTCAGACCTGCCAGGAAAAGAAACGGGAGGAATTTCACATGAAACTAGTAGTGTAAGCAAGAAGCGAATAAGACCTTATGCCTCTACATAAAGAAGATTTAAGCTACTTAAAAGATTTACAGCAGACACTTGCGCATCAATGTTATGAAGTCTTTTTAGCTGCAAATATTAATGAACTCCTTTTGCTAAAACAGACTGACTATTGAACATCTGCAAATGGCAGCATGAAGTTTGAACCCTAGACAGTTCATTAAACCAGTTTGACCCAAAGCCAAATTGTTCAATACCGGCTTACAAAAGGTAAGAGAGACTTTCTGCCAGTTGGAAAACAAATGAATCTCAGCACTGCTTCTATAAAGATCGACGGTGACTTAAAAATAGCCTGAGGTTAATATTATAAATCTTTCTAAAAGAGATTTGAGTGCATATTCTTCATGCCAGCCTTGGATCAATCTCACAAAGCGATATCCTTACAGACGACACTGATACAAAATATCGGATGCTGTAAAAAGTGAGACTTATTAGCTCTGTAGACAGACATCTTTTCCTTTCCCACCAATGACAGAATCACCCAAACACCTCCGACAAGGCCAGCCGACATCAGCCGGACACTGCTGTGGTAGCCTCCAGAGCTCTGGGTGGCCTTATACCTGCATGTAGTTACACTGTTATCACAAAGTAAATAGGTAAAAATGGTGTATGGGAAGGCAAACAAATCATGGCGGGCAGGAGCTGCCTGGGGCAGTGTGCAGTGCTATGCAGAACAGATCCAAGCAGGAGTCAAGGTCCATAGTCCCCAGGGTGAATCTACAAGTAATCCCATCCCAAAAAAATACTCTCATCCAAATACTCCAGACATATCACTCCTTGTTGTTGCTGCTGCTCAGGGAAAGGGACTACAAGGCTGTGTTGGCCAAGGGAGGAGCATCACTCAGAGGGTGGGGTGGAAAATGGGGAGGTATTGTATAGATTTATAGAATGATTTGGGTTGGAAGGGAAATTTAAATGTCATCTAGTCCAACCACCCCACAATAAGCAGGGACATCTTCAACTAGATCAGGTTGATCAGAGCTCCGTCCAACCTGACCTTGAATGTTTCCAGAGATGGAGCATCTACCACCGCTCCGGGCAACCTGTTCCAACGTCTCACCACCCTGAGTGTAAAAAAATTTCTTCCTTTATATCTAGCCTGAACCTCCTCTCTTTTAGTTTAAAACTATTACCCCTTGTGACAGGCCCTGCTAAAAATTTGTCCTCATCTTTCTTGTAGGTCCCTTTTAAATACTGAAAGGCTACAATGAGCGTTCCCCAAAATGACCTCTTCTCCAGACTGAACAACCCCAACTCTCACAGCCTATTCTCACAGGAGAGGTGTTCCAGCCGTTTGATCAGTTTTGTTGCCTTGAGACCATGTTAAAATCTGTTATATCTGCACTTGCTCCACAGGACAAAGGAATTATGCCATTTTTTCCTTCTTCTCAAGGGAAAACTATCTCAGGCATTTCCAAGGCATGAGGAGGAGCACAGTTTTTTTCCTAGGTTGTTTGGTTTGGTTTTTTTAAATATGTAAAGATATTTCTGATAGTTCAGATTTGTGCCCCAGTAACCACATACTGCTAATTTATTTCTAGATCTTCAGTCAAATGCAGTTATTCCATTCATTTGTCTGTCTCTTGCAACAAGGTAAATATAAACAGCTCTAACAGCAGAAATATTATAGGTGAATGATAAATGCTGCTTATAGTTGGTGTGCAAGGAGTTTTAGCTCTGGTATGCCACCCCACATGCCATCTTGTTATCATATTATCTATGGTACCGAAAGATGTCTATTTATAGTGGATAATGCTCTACACCTAGACCTCTTTATCATAATCTGGAAGTAAGAAATCACTTCTTGATGCCAGATTTGCTAATCTGACACAACAATAACCGCCATAAATCAGAGTTCTGTTTCTCAAACTTCAGATGCATTTGCTATTGGGGTGGCTGTGCAGCTTCCAGTGCTGTGCATAGGAGATGACCATGGGAATCTGAGAACTGAAGAAAATCCCTATCTTTGCCAAAAAAATGATGAACCCTTGAGAGGCTTTCCAAAAGCAGAGAGCAAGAGACTATGAAGAAGCCCAAAATATGCCATACTGATCACTGAGACATGATGTGGACTCCTTGGCTTTGAGTGATCACTGGACAACTCTGTTTCTTCCTCATCCTTAGACACTTACACAAGACCAACCACAGTATAACCCATGTGGTTCAATATTTTCTTCCAGGACCTCTCCTATTTCAGTCAGGTTCATTGACAGTATCATGCATATCTTATTATGCATATCTTAAGTAAAGTTTCCTCTACACATGGTCACAAAAAAAAGTAGGGTTCACAGTTTCACCTCTATACACGTATATTCAATGCCTTGCAGCTTTCTCATGAGTCCAGGTGAGTGTGCTGTCTGCATGGTGTTTCAATGATGAAAGTCCTAATATAAAGAAATATGATGGTGAGACATGATGGACTGTGTTTTCTACCCCACAAAAAAAACATAGACATGCTGTGTGCAGGACCCTGCAAAATGCACTAACGTGTTTGTATAGGTGAAAATAAACTCCAAATGCAACTTGAATTGTAGTGGTGTAATTCAAGATGAAACCTGGTCACAAAATGTAAGCAAATGTACATCTTGGAGGTCATGAAAGGTCACTCTCAGTCTCTTATCGTGGTGCTCTTGGTGACTGTGATGTTTTCTTAGATTCCTTTTGTATGTTTATAAGTATGTTTAGTGTTTATGAAAGCCAAGGTCTTGTCAGCTTTGAAAACAACTGTGTATACTCTATGCAGAGAATAGAAGCAGATTAATGGCAAAGTCTTGCCTCCCAGAGTGCCCCAGCCATGGCCTCAAAGCCAGCCCTTAAGTCATAGCCATGGCCTACTCAGTTCTTGGCTTTTCTCCTGACAGTTTTTCTCCTGAGACTAAATTGCCACTGAATATCAGTTCAAAGAGAGCTTTGGGAAGTCTTGTCTGATGAAAACTACATTAAAATCAACAACTTCTTTTGGATTTGTGTTTTTTGCTTTTATTTTTTCATTTGGAAACAGCAGAATTACAATATGATAGAGAAAATTTTACTTAGTGCACTGTTGAAGACTTTGGGAGGAGTGGAGGCATTTACCTGCCAAATTTTAGCATCTAGAAATTCTTTCTGGGATTCAGCTCACAGATTAAGACACTCAAATGTAGATTTTCATAAGGAGGTAGCTACAGCTGAAGTGAAGGGATTCTAAGCTCCCGCTATAGTCAATGAACATGAAGTCAATACAGTTCATGAAATCTAAAGATTTATTCAGTTGGTCAAATGCAGAAATTAATTCCTTTTGTGATATGTCTTAATAAACTGTCATACATCCCCTCTATTTTTATAGAGGGAGATTATTCATTCCCTTTTAAGATAGGTCTCTAAGACAGACCAGAGTAATGATTTATTGGTCATGCTGATTTCTTTTCAATAACTGGAAATCCCATAAAGTTTCTAGTCCAGTCCTGAGGAGTTTGACTTTAGACATTAGAGCTCATGCTGATTAATCTCACAAGAAATGCTTTCCATTCCCTATTCCTGGTCATGAGGAGGGATCTATGTTAGCAGACAATTTTTTCTTAAATTCTTGTTATGTTTTCCAGCTATTTACAGTGCTACAGAGCATATTGGATCCACCTTTATTCACTCAGACCTCCTCAACAAAGCATCTCCTTTTTTGTCTCTGACACGTGGCTCATATCACAGAAATCAGACAGCAAGAAAGACATGTCAGAGCAGACCACCTTGCCACAAGCCGGTCCCTTATTGGAGTCCGGGGTTAGGGAAGGGTAGGAATTTTCAGAGAAATTTTTCAGAGAGACTGTTGGTAGTCATAGTGGAGTGCTACTTTTTAGTTCAAAACTGATTTTTTATTTACAAATGCAAATGTATTGAAAAGTAAAACTTTCATGTTGAATCGACCAGGACTGGCCTTCAGTATTGGCCCTTTGTTTAGGTTTTAATTTATCTAATTACTGTCATTATTATTATGGTTTCTATGGTCATTACTATTATGGTTTCTACTACTTTTGGTTTCAGCTGAACAAAAGCTCAAGACCATACTTACCAGGTTCACTTTGAAACACTACAGTTCTCCACTGATATTAAGGGCTATGACATTGCTGAGGTACCTTAAAATTAAGAGGGATAATTCACGCCAAACATCAATCATAATTGCAAAATAATTTATTTGAGTATTTCTCAGAGCACACCTGTAAGATACAGTGTTGAAATTGTGGTTGGCACAGATCCAGAGACAAGGAATGAGATTTAACCCCTCTTTGTCTTATCTCCACTGTTTGCCTCCACCTTTCTCATTCCTGGCTGTGACTCCTGGGGCAGCTGAACTCCCTGCTGTCTAGATAGCTCCATCCATCATTTGAAATACTGGTGTCTAGCAGGATTTTTCTTCTCCAACCTTTTGACTATGCTTGTAATTAATATCATAGCCAGAGTGGCAACAAGTAGTATTCCTACTTAGAAAACAAAATAAAGTCAAATAAAATAATGTAAAATAAAATACCCATTTAGTAAACCAAAACAGCTTGAGTAGGTGTTCTGAATGAAATAAATACTCTGATGAAAAGAATATCTTTTTTTTCGGGTAGATCAAACCTGACCATATTTTTTTAAAAAAACATAATTCAATTTACAGTGTGAAAAATATTGTGTTTAAAATTATTACTAATTCTTAAGATAAAAAATATATATTTTTTTTTATATATATTGTGTCAGTCAAATATTTTCACAGTGTGGAAGAAAGGCTTGTGTAAGAGAGAATACCAAAGAAACAATGAAGATGAGAGTGAGTGCAATCAGCTCCTGAATTTACAGGATCTTCCTGTAAGAAAACTTCAGCACACTAAGTGACTTCTTCCTAGTATTATTTCTCTCTGTGTAAGTAGCAGTAGGTTTGAGCTTTCTTTTAAAGGGATCCCAGGAATTGTGTATGTGCCGTCACAGCCTCCATGTAGCTGAGCCATATTTGTACCAGATAGGAAAACAGGAATTGTGTACCTAATTGCCATAAGCCTCCTTTATTGTCCCGTGTCCCATATACATTTACTCAACCTTGATGGACTTGTTCTGCTTTCAAAATGCACACTGAAATCCTGCATTAAGCTGCATGCAAAAAACCCACAAACATTAATTAACATCCATCAAAAAAAAAAAAAAAAAAAAGAGGAATGAGAAAGTTGGGAGAGAAGAAAGAGAAATCTGCAGTATGACAATTTATATATCAGAGAAGAAAAAAGACTCATGTCAAAGAAGTCTCCCAAAACTAACTTGCCTTGAGCTGACTATAAATAGAGAACGTTCCTATTTTCCACATCATTTCTTGAGGTATCTCTCATTTCACCCAAGGCCTGCAAAGAGGTTTGTGTTGTTGATTGTTGATTTGTAGGACTGCGTGGGTTTTGTGTTAGTTTTTTTGTTTGGTTGGTTTGGTTTGGTTGGGTTTTGGTTTTTGTTTGTTTTTGTTTTTGTTTTTTTCTTTATGAGGGGGGTGACTGCTTGTAGAATGGCAATTGGGATTAAAGCATCTATTTCTATGTTCATTATACTGACCCATCACAGAACTTAATCTATAGTTTATGGCAGCTTTTGTGCAGGTGAGTTCCAACGCAGGCTCCCAGGACATCAGCATTATAAACTGTATGGGACCCTTGTTCCCCTCGTTATATCTAATAGCCCTCAGACACAACTGCTCCAGTCATTTAAGCCCAGCGTGATAAGTGCGCATACAAGGAGGAAGAGAAAGCAAAAAAGTCCATTTCTATTTGGGAGAGAAAGTCAAACTTCAACAATAGTTATTAATGTTTGCCCCTGTAGAATAAAAATGGAAACATTTAAGAGAATGCCTGGATGACTGAACAGCAACAAAACACTCAACTTTCAGGAATGCAATGCTCAGCTTTCACAGAATTACTAATTTCCTTTTAGATGGCAAAATGCTTATGGCCATAAGCAGGAGTAATTACGTTGGAAAATTAGATTAGCTCACCACACTAGGAATCTCCATTGAACAGTACTGGCACCCCGGCAGAGGATGTGGTCTGTTGGAAGGTATGAAAGGTATCAGGGTTGCAAGAGAAATCATTCATTTATCATGGTAATTTTCTCTGTAGTATTCAATCAATGGCATTCTTTTGCTGAAGGCACAGGAATGGGCTGCTTCGTATGTCCTTCCTGGGTGACTCAGTGCAACCTCTGAACATTTCATGCTTTGGTCACTTATCTCTGAATGTAACCATTACCCAGAGCTGTTCAAAACAAAGCAAAACAAGAAATAAAAATGCCAAAACAAAACCCAAAGCCTGAGAAAACGTGGAACCATTTCAAATATTAGTGAAAATTCAGATAACCAACAATTCCATTGTTTTGATATTTTTTATTCAGTACTATGGTTTAAAAAATTCATGTGGATATGTCTCTTCAATTAAGCCAAAGGCAGAAAAGAACTAATCAGAAGGTAACTACTTCCCTACAAGCTTCATGAAAGTAGACAGCTATATAAAGAGGCAGACCTGCGAAAAATGCCTTTGCAAAGGTAAATCTGCAGTGAGCCTTACTAAATACCAGAGAATCCATACAGAAAGTGTGAACTAGGGAACAAAGTTTTCACTGGAGATTTAATACTCCTCTATGCCAAAGTCAGCAGACCATAAGATGAACATTTATGGGAAATCAAAATTCATCAGTTTTGCAGATCATGGTAGGATTTATGCTCTTAACACCCTAGTTATCTATGCAGCTGCAGGTGGTGTGATCTGGGGTGTCTCCATGCCCCACCACCCAGTGCATTCTGAACCCACTGGTAGCTCTGACAAGAGGATCGATCTGTGTAATTTAACTGATGTATATTCCAATGATAGGTGAATGGTATGGGAGAGACTGGAATTTGAACATTGACTAGTGTCACTATATAAAAGGTTGATCCCATTCACCAATGTCTACACAGTATGCAGTAATGCACAATATGGAGACCTTATTTATGTTTACAAGTTCCTAAAGGGTGGGTTGAAGGATGATGGAGCAGGACTTTTTTCAGTGGTTTCCAGCAATAGGACGAGGGGCAGGGGGCACAAGCTGGAACATAGGAAGTTCCGCTCAAATATGAGGAAAAACTTCTTTACAGTGAGGGTAACAGAGCCCTGGAACAGGCTGCCCCGAGAGGTCGTGGAGTCCCCTTCTCTGGGGATTTTCAAGACCCGCCTCGATACAGTCCTGAATAATGTGCTTTAGGCAATCCTGCTTTAGCAGGGGAGTTGGACTAGATCTCTAGAGGTCCCTTCCAACTCTGTCAAATCCATGAATCTGTAGCCTTTATTTCATTGTCAAAATAATTAGTGGGAAAAAAAATTAGGTGTATGTAAAGGCAGAAATTGTTAGTATAACTCAGTGAAGTACGAAAAATCCCACAGTCTCTACTCCAAAATCAGTGGCTCTGGGTCACCTTCTCCCCCGCCCCCCGGCGCCCCCCCTTATTTCATGTAGAGACTGAGAAGTGAAAGAAACCAAAGAAAGAAAAAAAATATTAACTTTTATTGACAACATTTGGAAAAAATATAAAATTTTTTGTTTGGACAAAAAATTAAAAATGAAACCTTATCTTCTAGAAAAATCCCAGTAGCTAGATTTGCAACCTATACTGACTGATTGTGAACAGGACCTAGAACAACAGAGCTGAAGTGTTTACTACCTGACTTTGGTCCTTCCACTAAGCCACCACCTTAATCTATTATAAATGTTATCATGATTCTTCAATAATTTTATTTCAAATAACTTGTAAAACCATGCACCAGTATTAAGAGTCTTTTCTAAGCGGAATGAAGAGGTCACTTGCTTTATTACTGAATGATGTGAATAAGATTTATTTTTATTTAATGACTCACCTTTCAATTATTTTTCTTCTGCCCTATTACATTAAATTAATGGTTTATTTGGGCTATTTCCCCCCATATTTTCTTGATATGTGTCCTACCAGAAACCAGTTTTTCTATGCTAGGATTAAGTATAAGCACATAATTTGGATCTTAAATTTTTGTAATTCTAGTACATTAACCGAAGATAAATGGCATACAATGGGTATATTATAATAAATCAAGAATATTTCATCTTCAGTAAAAATACATTAATATTAACATTATATGTGCAGGTTTTAGGTCAGAACCTTAGCTAAATCATTCCATTCACTTCTTGTTTAAACTGTTCAGTTTTCACAGAGATTTGGAATTTAAACTAGCCCTGTGCATTTTGGTACAGAACACATGATTCTATGCAAAATATTTACCCACATTAATTCATGATGGTTACGGTGCTCATGAGACATGATAATGCCAGTCATTCCAAGTTCTTAGTGATTAAAATATTATTGCCACTTCAGCATTTATTCAGCAGGACTAAAAATCTACTGCTGCTCATCAATTGACCGAAACACTCCTTCTGTCCACAGCTAAACCAACCTCGGCAGGTTGTCAGTCAGCCAATAACCGACACAAAATGAAGCCCCAATATCTGTAGCATTCCCATTAGTACACCCTCAATAGGCTGCATGCCAGTGACCTGTCTTTCCTTAAGATATAAGAAGTCCTTGGTGTTACCAGTCAACATCACTACTGTGAGCCAACAAAAAATCAGGCATATAATCTTTGTTAGACACATAGAAGGCTGAAAAGCAGAACTCTTGTGTCTTCTTCTGGTGATTACTGTTGAGGCACTGTGTCACCTCCAGCATGTCATTTAGTGCCAAATTGTGAGTCTTTTAGGCACAAGAGTGAATGAGGTATTCCCACTGGTTTCAAAGAATCAGTCCATATCAATCTCTACTTATAGGACTCCATTAAGCAAAGTTGTGCTCTTGATTTCAACAGAATCAAGTCAAAGTTGATTAACCTCTGACTCTTTCAGTTTTTCCCCCTTAAGATGTAAACAATCTTTGTATTGCTTTTAGTGGAGTGCTATATGACTGAAAACATTTCTGCAAGAAAGGCATGTGATCCCTACCAAAAAGTACTGTATATGCATTTCTGTGTATACAGCATTATTTATAAATGCTTTAGCAAGTGGATAATTTGCTTTGGGCTTTTTCTGAATAGGAGTTTCTATATAAATGCAAATTATTTATTTCTCGTAGTAATATTTGTTTTTCAGGCAAGTTTATTTTCCCTTTGTTTCCTGGCTCTGAACACCCAACAGATTCCACTTCACCTGTATTTTATTCAAAGTTTGTTTCACTTATGCCCACAATCTCCTTGTTCTATAGAAGAAATTGCCTTCAATTACACATATATCACAGCACTTAAACATTAGTCTCACTTTCCTGTGGTTAATAATTCACCTTATATTCTAACATCCATCAACATAAAATCAGCATAACAACTTTTATGAATCCCTTTATCATCAACACATTCCAAATGCTTATACAATTCACACTACAGATTCACATAGGAACTGGCTTAATAGCCCTTAAAGTTGCTGTAATGTTCACATCCTTTCAATCATAGAATTATTGTTCATGTTTTCAGACAAGACCCTTTTTAGTCATTTTAGGTTATTATCTCATATTTCTTTACATCCCTCAAGCTGGATCTGCATCTCAACAAAGCTGGTGCAAACTGGTGTAAAATCGCTATTGTTTATAGAGTTACTCCACACTTGCACCAGCGTAATTGAGCCAAACTTGCCTGGGTGTTGGCAACACTTTGTGGGAGTAGGAGAGTAGGAAGGTGGATGAGGGAACTGATTTGCCATGGGATTTCTATTTACCAGGTAACAAACTTCCTCTGCTTTAATTTTTAAAAAGATTTGGTTTTCTTACTGAAAATGTCTTACTCACAGACATTTTTCAGCCATGGGATGATGAATAGAGTTGAAATTATTTTACCTAGAGATTTTCATTCCTCATGTTCACTTTCCTTCTCTGAACACAGTTTAGTGGTTCTAAGGTCTGGTTCCCCCATCAGCTACACACACATACCTCCTATTGAAGTCAATGGGAGTCGCATGCACATCTGTCAGGATAATCAAGTCCCAAGTTTAGTATCACCATCAATTTAAGACTTAATTTTATCATTTCCATAGGCCATCTGGGCTTGTTCCCTGTTGGAGTTTTCACAGTGACTTTGTCTTCCTGTATTTCCTTCTACTTCTGTCTCATTTCAATAACCCATTCTCTTCTGGGGGGACTGCTTTTCCACGTCTCACCTCTTCTGTCTCCCCAAACCAAACTTTATTCCCTCAGACTATAAAAAAGCCTTAGACAAAGCCAGAAGTGAGGTGTGACAGAGAAACTGCTGAGACTTTTCTTCCTTTGTCAGTCATTGTTGGGTAGTATTCTGCAGTGTTTTTAATTAATGGCAATTATTAATTCATGAATTCGTACTGCATTAGCACCTCGAAGCTCTATTATGAACCCCCATTGTGCTTATTAATGTACACCCACATAACAAGCTGTTAACTTCACATTTTGGAGCATTGTATGAATAAAAAATGCAATTACAACTGTGACTATATTAATGGCCTGATTCTTCATTCTTTTACACTGCATATATGCTAGAATAGCTCAATGGAAGTGAAAAGAGAGAGACCAATGCATCAATATGCTGGGTTTATAAGTGTGGTGGATATTAGAAGATGTATTAACCCAGAATATGTGAGTTTTCAATTCCACATATGCCGCAGTGATGGGGTTCCCCAGAAGACATGTACCTTAAATACAGGAATATAGATTCTCCCTGATTATCTGCCCAGAGGAAAAATCAGTCTCCATAAAAGTTGTCCGCTGGAGCAGGACTGAATTCTGAAGTCTTAACAGCAACTAATTACAAATATATGAGGGTATCAAGCTGTAGCAAGTTTACATATTTCCATGCTTTTTGTTGACCAAATGTTGTCTATGAATCCTTAAATATTTGCACAAATTTATTGGAGTTGTTAAGATAACCCTGAAATAATGAAAATAACCCAGCACTATTCTTTGCCTAATATGTTATTAGATAATTGAGAATCTGAATTATGTCTTAGGCCCACGTTCATTTTCATTCTGGTCCCCTACTGGTTAGGAGACTGGTGTCCAAACTATATTTTTTTTTAATCTTTAAAGAAGGCAAAGACAAGAAAAAAAAGAGGTTATGCCAAGGGCAATTTTAACCTCAGAAAGTCACAAGTAGGAGGGACACTGCAGGTCCCCTAAAAACATGTGTAATGATTTGTCATTGGAACTTATCTTAGTATGTGGTGTTGGATAGCAACCATTCCTAGATGAGGATGAAGGAAGTGGTTTAAATAAAAATGTAAATAATAAAGATATTTTAATCTCCACAATTCTCTGATTAGACAGGGATGGCTGTTTGAAATTAACATTAAACGCTACTTTGGTCCTTTAGAAAGCCAACTTTTACCTTATATTTAACCTCTACAAAGAACTGGTCCTCCAAATTATATCCAGATAGCCAAAACTCACAGTCTAGTATTAGCATCTTACTGCTATTAATATGTTGAAGAACCAGACCTCTGGAATTTAAATTCCTCTAAGAACAACTGTTCTTCAGAAAGGTTTGAGTATTACAATGTTAAAGTATATAAGAGAGTCTAATAGAGGGTCTAAGAATAACACCTGGAATGTGGAATACATGCAGATAAATTTTAGGATAAAAAGGATGCATCTTGTAACAGAAAGGATTTTTATAGGCAGTCAGCTTCCAAAGCTTCACTCAAAATGATATGTTTCTTTAAGAAATGAACGGTTCCAGTCACCTGAGAAACCTGGTCATAATTTATTCATTTGGTGGTTCAAGTATAACCTTCTTTCTCTGCACTGCAGGGGAATTGAGCTGGGAGACATGGTGTAAAACATACAGATGAAAAGGCTTTCTCCTCTTTGCTCAGGGAAGTTTGGTATTGGCAATTTCAATTCTTTTAAATTTGTATTCTGATTTCCTTTATTCTGGTGTAAATTGTAGATAATCTGTATAACAAGCTCTTCTAGCATAATCTTTTAAAAAATCATATTCTAATATCCAGCCAGCATTTTACTGCAACGGTCTGTGCTGGTTGGAGACCACCACCAGCATCTCTATATTGTTTTCTGACTCTAGAACTTAGATCACACATGCTGTTTTTCAGACATGCTGTTTTTCATAGTGGTATGATGTCACAGTTATCTGAGAGTTATCTCACACCTGAGAGCTTCTGTTGTCTTGCAAGCTGGAGAGTTTTGCATCCCCTAGTGTTCCTTTTCCCTCCGCTCAAGCCTCAACATGAGACAAAGAAGCAGGATGCACAGCACCACACTGTAGGCCAGAAAATTTTTTTGAGAT
>JAOXNO010000020.1:7166484-7178596 GCA_028565335.1 Limnodromus scolopaceus
CCAAATCAGATCTGAAAAAGAAGAAATAATATCACACATACATAAAATATACAAGATATAATGAATTTGGATGTAAGATGGACTCACGGTCCAACACAAGACATGAAAATATGTAAGAAATATATAAGAATGACCGTAATGAGATCCAAGATTTACGAGGAAGAAACTATCACTGTCAGCCTCCTATTATTCCTTAGGAAGGAACGGTTTGGGTGTTGGAAACTTTCCTTTACCTGCCCCAGAAAAATCCATCAGAATAAGGACTGCTGAAGAGAGTTTACGGTGTACTTAGCATCAAAGAAAAAGGATAGAAACTAAAAAGTGTACCTATTACAACTGTAACTGTATAGGGATCAAGTTGATAACTGTGTCCCAGCTGGAGTTCACTCTGAGACAACTAATGCTCAAGCATCTTGTAATACATGGATGATACCCAATAGGACATACCCCAGCATGTTTGTCCATCCCTAACTCTTCCAAAGATAGAATCACAGAATTGTGGAATTGTTTATGTTGGAAGGAACCTTTTAGATCATCTAGTCCAACCATCAAACTAACACTAACAAAAAACACCACTACCATGTCTCTAAGCACCACATCTACCTGTCTTAAATAACCCCAGGGATGGTGATTCAACCGCTTCTCTGGGCAGCCTGTTCCAATGTTTGTCAACCCTTTCAGTGAAGAAGTTTTTCCTAATATCCAATCTAAATTTCCCCTGGCACAACTTGAGGCCATTTGCTCTTGTCTTATCTCTTGCTAGTTGGGAGAAGAAACTGACCCTCATCTCGCTATAACCTTCTTTCAGGTAGCTGCAGAGGACGAGAATGTCTCCCCTCAGTCTCCTTTTCTCCAGGATAAACAACTCCAGTTCCCTGAGCTGCTTCTCACAAGACTTGTGCTCTAGGTGCCTCACCAGCTTTGCTGCCCTTCTCTGCACATGCTCCAGGACGTTAATGTCTTTCTTGCAGTGAGGGGCCCAAAACTGACCACAGTATTTGAGGTGGAGCCTCACCAGTGCCAAGTACAGGGGGACAATCACTTCCCTACTCCTGCTGGCCATGCTATTCCTGATAGAGGCCAGGATGCTACTGGCCTTCTTGGCCGCCTGGACACACTGCTGGCTCATAGATGCCACAGAGGAGATAGCTCTGGTTACCAGGTCCCAGAAAGACTGTGCTTGGAGAACACATCATCCTTCATGGCCCAGGACCAGAATTTCCATGTGTGCTTCCCTGGAGTTTGTGGCATCACTGTGCAGCACATCAAGAGCACCCAGAGAACAAGTGCAACCAAATGAAATGAGCCAAATGATCAAAATGCCGTGGGCTGCGGCAGGAAAAACCAAAAAGCTTCCTGCCTGCTCATGAGGAAAATCTGGCTTTTCTAGTGAATGCCCACCGCATCTGTGAATTTTGTGTTTTAAACAGGTGTTGTATGGGTGATCTGTTAACAAGGAGTAACTTCATTTAAAGAATTGCAAAACATTGGTGAAAAACGTACAAAAAAAGCGAAACTCTAGAAGTTGCTGCCTCACTCCAGTGTCTCAGACACTTTAAAAATTACCCCTGCCAAAGAGACAAGAACAAAGCTAAATCTGTGGGTTTTTTTGCTTTTCTGCCTTCATGCTTTTGCTGGACAAGTTGCATTTCTTGGCCTCGCTGATGTGTTTTGGGACTCTGCACAGATACCCTCAGCACTTTCAAGTCTCACTCCTAGGGTCGGAGTTAGAGTTTTCTGTTATGGACAGTCAGCACTGCACAGGAGGAAGTAATTTCTCAGATAACCTGTGCAGATCCCATGGAGAGCTGTGACTATCAGGACTAAGACCTTGAATTTGATTTTGTATTCTTTAGAGAGCCAGTCCAGAGAGCAGAGCATTGGGGTCATATGTTTTCAGTTGCTAGAGGACTTTTTCTTAGTCAGGGGATTTTACTGAACCTAGTACTAAACTTTCATTTGAGAAATAGCTTTCCAAATGTCCTCTGTTATTGCGGATAACTAGTTGGTGTTCTTTTGTTGCACAGACTCTGAAATATTACATGATGACATCGCAGAAAAAACAATACCGAAAGTATATAGATAGGAGGTGAATTGTGTATTCATACAAGGCCATATACAGGGAAGTAAAGAAAGTTTATATTGTGGGCCAGTGAACAGAATTACAGATGTCTCTTGATTGAGATGAGGACCAGTACGGCCTCCTGCCCCTGCCTGTACATAGGATTGATTTTAGGAATACAGAAGTTACATTAGAAATAGTGGACTTATTTAAGTAATTAACAAGTGGACATGATGTGCAGAACCAAAGTCTAAATATTGTATATAAAATTTATGCATCACGTTAAAAAAGTTATTACTGTTACAACACAAGCAAGGAAATGCCAGATTTGTCTGCTCTTAATTATGCAATCACATCCATCTACAAACCACTGCAGTTTTCGCCTCTAGTAGAAAAGCGGTATGTAATTAAGGATGGTATAACTTGTGCCTACACATGAAAAGATTTAATTATCTCCTTCTCTTCCTTTTCAAGACTAGTCTTCTTTCATTGCTTCCCATCTTTGATCCTTGGTCTTAGGTCAGCCATACCTCCAGTCTCCCACCCAAATCTCCCTTACGCAAAGATCTCTCCTTCTACCTTTAATCCCAAGGTTTCTTCCCTCTTACAGTTTTTCTGTGTTCATTCTCAGAAATGTTTGCAGCGTTCTGGTTGACATTTTCAAAGAAACATAGCAACCAAGAAATCTGAACCAAACAGACTCAGCCATTGATGTTTGGCAAACATATTAGCAAACAGAAGTGGGCTGAGGTAACAGGGAAATGCTCAGCAGTCTTGTAAATTGTCTCTGATATCTACCCTCTTCCTGTAATAAGCTGTGGTCCTCCTTATGTACCTACTGAGTTACACACGTATAAGCATCTATATACAGTGATTACAGGAAATACTCTGCAGTCAGTTGTTTCTGTAATTCAAACATAAAGTAGTCTACTTCAGGCACAATAACATACAGGAAAAAGTATGATTAGGGCTGCCGAGCAAACTAGCCTGCAACAGCAAATACTGATAGAGGATTTTGACACAAGCCTGTATTACCTTATAACATATTATCATTTCTTATGGTTCCAAGGTCAATGTCTCTTTCTCAAATAACATTTCGGACCTGTAATTGTTCATCTACATGCCAGCAATTATGGGCGAATTGATCAGCCAGTAATTAATGCTATGCTATTACACTTTTTAATTTGTAGATTATGCAGCTGCAAGCGTTCACACATTTTTAATTTGTATATTATACAGCCACAAATGTTTACAATGCCCTTTTTAATCTCCTTACACTACCAGTGCCATTATTCACTATAGATTAATGATACACCGAATGCTGAGGTTTATTTCATTTACCACTCTTACCAAGAGAGCTGTTAACATTACTGTGCTCTATTACTTAATGTCTTACTGCAGCTGCTAGTGAGCATTGGTTACCCTTTAAAATATTACCAGTCGGTTATTTTTTCTCTTTCTCTTTTTTTTTTTTCCTCCAACGGTCTTGCTACTGACAATATGACTCTGTGGTAATATTACACTTTATTTCTAAATTTATTTCAAGATTTTTGTTCCAAGGTGTTTTAATCTTTTGTTCCAAACAATGGTGTTTCTCTAGCCCTGTATATTTTGCATTCCCCAGCCTGTTCTTCCTTACACTCTTTCTCTGTGTGACTTCGCTATCACTCTTCATATTATATCATAAACTGGGCAGCTAGCCCACATCCTTACTTTAGGGAAACATCCCTGTTCAGGACAACGTTTCAGCATGTCTTTAACTTAAAGCATATGCTCAGAACCTCTTACACAGAACCTCTTGCTTATATTGTTTGCTTGAATAGGACGCTGTGGGAGTAATCATTCTTGCCACAGCTTTAATCCAGAGTCTACCAAAGCCAAGAAGAACCTTGTCCTCATCTATAAGACGATGATAATTTAGCAGAGTTGCTAAATTTATTCCTAATATGGCAAGGCTATTGCTTGCTCTTGTAAAATGATTTGTGATATAAATTAAGTCTTAAAATCTTAAACTTTTTCAAATCATAAAAACTTATTTGGCCTTCTAGGTTCTTATTTCAAAGTACAGGCACACTACATATACATCAAACATTCTATTCAGTGTTGCTGAATTGTCATTTGGACTTTACTTTAGGTGAAATGTTCTGTTTTCCTCAAAAGTACACCAAGCAAAACAGTTGTTTCCTTTCCATCTTCTTCTAGACAGAACGAAACAGTTTCAAATTACATATCAGGATAAAACAAGCATTGTCTGATTCCTTGTTCCCATGCAAATAAAAGACTTAAACCACTTCCATGAAAAGTCTCATCTTCATAGCCTTGTAAAGTCCTCAAATAGTGCTGAAAGGGAAAGTTGCAAATCAATGACCAACCAGATAATCACAAGCTGCCTTTAGATAGCTTTGATCAAGTACTTCATTGGAAACTTTCTGTAAAGTTTTTCTTTTTTTTTTTTTTCTGTAACAAAACAGTCTGCTTTACATGTGCCTTGAACTCAGTTTCCTTCAAAACTATATTTTTTCCCAGAAAGCAGATCCCTTTGACAAGTAAACTGCAAAAAACCCCCAATTTTCTGTTGAAAAGCAGTTTTGAAGGGAAAAAAAACCAAGCAGTCCTAATCAATGGCATTACAGTGACTTACACCACTTGAAGATTAATACTTATTATCACACTCACATGGGCATTGCAAGGATTAATGTTTGCAACGTTTCACTGGAAAGCTAAAATGATCACACAATTATCTCTCACAAATGTTAAACAGTGGCACCTGAGATAACTCATGTGTTACACATTATCCTAAGTTGAAAAGACTTCTGAAGGGCCTCAAATATCACTGTTTATAATTATAAAGTCTTCCAGAGGGGTCTTGTTAATAAGCAGCTGAAGAAAAATGTAAACATTTGTACATAATATTAATTTTGCTTTAAATCTAAATAGTCTCTGGGGAAAAAAATAAATTACTTTTTATATTTTCTGAAAATGATTTATCTTTCCAGTTGCTCTAAATTTTTCTCTTGTATAATAGAAGGCTTCTAAGTCAGACTGAAGTATGTTCTCTCATCTCAAGCCCCAGAAAATTTTTGTATAGTGTTTCCCAAGCTTTCTGTTTGTCACCAGCTCTTAAGCATGTTCCTAATTTCCTTGATTTAACTGGGGTCCTGGTCCCTTGACTGAAGAAAGTTTACAGACTGCTTCACAAAATACAATAACTAGTAACAAGAGACTTGGTTTTTCATTTTTTTTCTGGATGCTCTGAGCTCTTATGTTTCTTTTCCCAGAAAACTTCTGTAATACTTTCAGATAAAGGGGCATTCTAAGAAAAGGAAGCTAACCCAGTACAGTAAAACTCATTGACACCACCAGCAGAAGGAATAGACTTCAAGGTAGATATGGAAGTCATGGGTTTGCTTCTTGCTGGCTGAAGGTACCCCCTGTGTGCTGTTTTGTGGTGGATGAGAAGGATAACAACCCGTCTAAACCCCAATTTTATGTTCCTTGCTGTCACTACTTGCTAAAAGGTTGCTGGGCTCTGTCACCAAGTACCAGACTCCTATAAGGTGAGTTTTCAGTAACAACTGCATACCTATTCTCTCCTTTTTTTACTTTTTTTTTTTAAATTATTATTTATTTAAGTAAGGACAAATTTGTTTTTTAGTGTCTTTGGCCTGATTGTCAAAAATTACCTTAAAGTGACTAACTTCCATTGACTCTTCACCAAAGATATTTTCTTGGATTTTTTTTTTTTCTATATCTAAATAGCTCTTCTCTACCTGGAAAGGGAGTTTAGGAAATGCTCAGACTCATCATTCTGGATAAGTCATTCAGATAACTGTAAAGATAATATTCCTCTCCTTTGCCCATGTGGCACCTGTAATTTTTTCCCAAATAACTACCAGACAGGGTGCAAAATCTCTGGAATTTCCCTGAGCCCTGCAAATTAGTTTCTTCTCTTTCCCATACCCACATGTCTTTCACTACTGAGATTAAGGAGTTTATAAAATACAACTTGTTACAGCCATGAGGGATTACTACTATATATTATCACTCACAGCTCATTAACCTCGAAGCCCTGCTAACTAAGAAAATCCTCTCTAATGAGGTTTCCTTCACTGCACTAAAGAACAAAAGGTCTCAAAGTTTTGCCTATTACCAATCTCCCTCAAATTATTTTTCCGTAATTAAAATAGAACTTTAAGGCCATTTAAACACAAATCTGAATTTCTTCTACTGAAGAAAATCCATGTCCACTTTTTTTCCATGCTTACAAAGGATCTTCAAGCTCTTAAATAGAATGGGAATGCATTTCTAGTAGTTTCTGCCTTTTATCAAGTGTAAAAAGAAATTCCACTTTTGAAACAAAGTATATGACTTCTGGGCATATTAGACCTAATTCAGTTTTGGTGTAATCAGCCCCACCTTTCATTGACATTAATGGGAACCAGGCTTGTTTTCTCTTGGGTTAAATTAGGATTCTTTATCAAGAATTTCGAAAGTGACTGGACAACTTGTCAGGTGCCCCAGTGATAAGTGTGATGGAAGAGTCCAAATTAGATTGGCTTGACAGGAGAAGAAAAATAAATCTATTTACTATTATTTACATTATAGCAGTACTTAGAAGATCCAAAAGGGATTGAGAAACTCAGTCTGAGAATTCTGTGAGAAAGAAAGTAGTATTACAAAATAAATCATAGAGGCATTAAATGTCCCAGATTCCAGTGTTACATGGGTACATGAAAATCTCTCTTCCTCACACTTTTTTTAAAAGGGATTAAACAACAAATCCTTGGTAGTATTTAGGTTTCCAGTTCCTATCATTTGATGAAAAACTTTTGCAGTTTGAAGCCAGAACATGCTTCTCATGTATTCATGTGGTATATAAAAAACCAGAACAATAATTAAAAAAAAAAGTAATTGATAGTTTCACAGACAAGAAGATGGAGGTTCAATTCCTTTCAGATATTCATTTTTCAAGATTTTTTTTCAGGATTCTCTTAACTTTTCAGATTGGCAGTAGCAGAGCTCATAATTATATACTTTAAATGCTAAGCTAAGTAGTAAATGCCTTATGTACCCTTGTTTCTTAAATTATTCTTTTGTTTACTAATTTGTAACTGCTATCGTGCATTCAAATTCAGTTCCCAAATGAAATAAAGTGCAGTTATTTCACCAAAACCTCCAAGACACTAGTAATTTGCTACTTAGTGAACAACTCTAGTGATTTGAACACTCCAACCATTTTAATATATTTAATATCAAAGATCAGCAGAAAAACTGTAAAAAAGAAAGTTGGTGAAATGGCCCCAAGTGGTTTATTTTTCGACCTGCTGCATGTGATACCTCTGTCACTTCTGTGTTCCTTCAAAAATGTCCCTGTGGGAGTTTGAGATGATCTGTGTGCTAGGTGGCTTCTAGAAGGCTTATTCCTTGGACAAGGAGCATGCAAATGTTTTTTTAAATATACACCTGATGGGATGTTTCTGACTCCTGTTTGCTTATAGGTGAGTAAATCCTTCACAACAGAAATGAACGGAGATTCTGATACTTCATTGTCGGTGATGGCAGCTCCCTCAGGTGCTAAAGGAAAGGCAGCTCATGCTACAGGAAAAGAGTAAGAAAAGAGAGAATACTTATACCAATAACATCTGTACAAGAAGACAAACTGTAAATACTGAAACTAAGGTCAAATAGCCTGTGTTACTGTGAGTCTGATACCTCCAGATCCTCCCTGCCTCTGCGGATCATCATGGCCACTGCAAGCAATTGCACCAGCAACATTTCTCTTCATTATTGTTCTAAATTTTCATTTACATATCTCAAAGTGACTTTGTGTTCAACTCCTAAACCAGGAAGCCCTGTTGCCACCTTGGCTGCTGATAATACTCTCTATAGGAGCCAGACTTTAATTCTAGTTTCTTTCAGAGGTAAATGATGGCCAGCTAAAAATATGATGAATCATGGACAGATGCCCTCAGCAGAACTTTCCTCAGACAAGGAGGAAAAAACAAGCAAGTGCTTTTTACATATCAAATATACTTTCTTTACAAAGGACATCCACAGTGATTCAGATTGGTACAATTGCCTGCCTCACTAGTTAAAAGGGATGCTCTTAAGTCTTCATTTATATTTTTGGTTATTCTAGTAATTTTAGTTGAATCATGCAACTTTTTCTTTCCCACCTTTTCTCTCATTTATTTTTTTCTATGAGGTTTTTCAAGCAAAAACTGTCTTAAAATGAGCTTAGTAGAAAGACACTTAGTGGATTAGGCAACTGTAATGATAAATAATAACTACAATTGACTTTCTCCTTTTTTTTCCATTCTTTCTTTTTATGATGAACTATATTAATTTTCCTAAAATCGGCTTTCATGGATGGGGTCAAAGGAGTGCTCAGTGGACATTAAATGGAAGCTTTGCACGGTCTGAGGCTGATACTACAATGACTGGTTAGAAGGTGCTTGATCTACTTATAGTGCTTTAGGGTTTCTTTTACTTCTCAGGATTGTTTTGTTTTGTTATGTTTTTTAAGAAAGCGTGAAATGTCCTTCTCCCATTCTAAAGGTTCAGTTGAAATGCCTAAATGATTTCAATTCGTTTTGCCTGCCCCAGAGTAGTTATGTTTGGTTTTTGACTTGTTCACTTTTAAAAATAAATTTTACTAATTAATTAATTATTAAATCTTACATTGCCAGACAGCTGTGATGAAAGAAAAAAATGAAACACACAAACCTTTTATGAGCCTTTTATTTAGTATGAGGTGGGCTGGACAGTCCAGGGATACATGCATGTCTGAAGCAGTGGCTCTCACATCTTCAGCTCCCATAAGCTTATATGGATGATGACACTAAGCAACTTGCATGGAATAGGATGGATCTTCCTTGCCTTAGATATGTCCAGCAATTTCGAAAAAAGGGTATGCAGCAGATTTATCATGTGAGCTAAAGAGAAGCCTCCATCCACTTGAGACCTGTGATAAGCCTCTCTCTGCTTGAACTAGCTTAAATGTACATTGCAGCAGGTTTTATTGTTAACTTCTCTTTGGCCTTCAACAAGTAGTCAATAGCCCTGCAGGTTATATTCTCCTCTGCCATCCTGATTGCTAGAAGCATTCATCCAGAACTAAGCCACTACAGTAAACAGAGCAGGGTGAGGATTTTTCAGCAAAACACTTTTTCATCAGAAAAAGGTGATCCATTGAAACTGAAACCTTTCACAGGAAAGGTCTGGATTCATTGATTTTTGTGGTGGCAAAAGAAAAAGTTGTGGATCTACCGAACTGTTTTTCTCTGAGGTGTTTGAAGCAAATAGCATTATCCATTTCAAAAAATACTCGAGCAAATTTTAATGCAAGATTACCATACCACAGATAATTTAATAATCAAAACTAAATACTTAAAATTGATTTTGAAGAGAAAGGACTTTGTTTTTAACTCATATTTTCAGTTTATACCTACTTTTTGAAGATCTTTATGTGACTTCAGGTTAAACCATATTTTTAATAGAACGGAGAAACAGGTTCCTATACACCTGTAGAGAGGAGAGCAAAATGCTCAAGAATATTTCAGTTTTATTTTGTCAGTGACTAGGGGAATCAACTAGTAGAGAATCTTCATCAATACTCTTGCTATACCCATGTTTTAGAGTATAAACATGGCTTTAGATTATTATTTTTGATTGTCCTGGAAAAAAACCCAGGCAACCTTGACATAAATATAATCTTGATAAACAATATGTAAGCTTTAATATAGAGAAAAAGTCATATCTGAATATGCTGCTCATCCAATGAAATGCCAGGATAAAAATATTACATCATCATAATATATGTCTACCAACTTGCCATGCAGTCAAAGTAGAACAATTGCCTGTTTAACTTTTGTTTTCTTGAGCTACTGAAGCCTGAATTTTTCAATGAATTTTTCAAATAAATTTCCGGGTAAGGCGGTACCAGAAGGTGTCACAAGCAGAAATAGGATCTGAAAAACCATGGTGTCTTAAGATGAAGAATGGATCTGGGAGAGCGGAAATACCTCTTCTAATATATATTTTCCTCATAAATTCATGGGAGTAGCCTGAAACTGCATTGCCTAAACCAAAGGAAAGTAAAAAACTGCAATACTCAGAAGGAGTGGAAAGACTTTTTATACCAGGCAATCTGCATGGGATAACCAGGACTATGTTAAATTAAAGAATCAGATAAGAATATTAAAATACTAAGGCATACAATTTAAAAGCACAATGAAAAAGAAAAAGAAAAAACAATAAAAGAACATGTATCACAGTAAGGCACAAAAAAGACCTCTTTTGCTTGCAGAGAAAAATAGCATATGCAGTTTGCCTGTCTCAGCAGAAACTAATACGAGGTGAAAGAAAGTGTAGAAAATGAAATGATCATAGCAAATTAATACGGACCTTCTAAGAAAGCAGATCAGGAAGTGTTTTTTGTAAATAATAGAGACCCACATAAAACCAGGCTGAAATACTGATGGTGAGCTTTTTGCAAACACCCTGGTGCTGAATGAGATAGAAAAAGTACAACATGTTATCATCTAAAAAGGGCTTGTGCCCTTTTTATAAGACTGCTTCATCCACTGAGGAAACCAGTCAGAAAGATCAAAGGCTGCACTGGGTTTAGTTCTCCCCAAGAATCTGAAGCTGAGTGAAAAATAGAAGCAACCACAGAGTGTCAAACAACATATAGGATCTCAACTGAAATATTCTGTTTTCTCCCCAAACACTAGTGTATTAGCTGAGCAGAGATAAAAGAAAAATCATTATAATCTTCATCATGGTAGCCATGAATTAGAGACACATGAACTGCAAAACAGGAGATTTCTTCTTAGGCTGGGGCTTGTATTTACAAGTGAAGGGAACAGAGGTTTGCCTAAAATCAGGGATCAGATTTCCCAGGGACAGTAGATGATGAATTATCAAAGGATGTAGAGATAATGTTGGCAATGGCATATAGCACTGGGGATTGAGATAAATGCATTGCTGCTCTGTCTGATACTGGAACCAATCTCTGAAAGATATACAGCAGAGGATGAAAATGTTAAACCCAGGATTTGTCTAATCTCTCCAAACTTTGGTGAGTCCCCGTGCTCCTCTGATTATGTTCTCTGCTGGCATCTCCCTCAGTCCCCAACATAGATGCACAAATACACACCTTGCCAGTGACAATGAAGGGTGGCAGACACAATCACTCCAAGGACCTTGAATTGTTTCATAGCAAAAAATGAATTCTGACTGTGAATGAGAAATACTTTGTAATATCCTGTTAGTGATATTATTCTCATGTGCACATGGAGCGAGTTTTCTGCTCTAAGCTTGGCTGGTAATGCAACTGGTCACACAGATCCTTTCTGAGGGGCACTCGCATTCTCTAGTTGACACTAAAATTCCTGCAAGTGAATGCGAAGGCAGGTGTGATGATCACCGTCTTTACTGGAAGGTGTGATGATCACTGGACTTCAGACCCTTTACAGTGTGAATGAAAGTGCCAGTTCCTCCAGGCTACAGTAGAATTAATCTTTTGGGAACTGAGCGCTGAGAGATTATTTTTTTTTTGCTCACCGGGGAAAATTTAATTATTATTTTTTTCTATTTGTTTAAGGGAAAATGTGAAAAACAGTTGTTGAAGTGGCAGCCTCCAAACAACAGAATGTTTCCCTCTGTCCCTTGCATTATTTTCCCACCTCAATACACCATTATAAGGCTGATTGATCTGCTACCCAGCTCTTGAGCAAACTACTGCAGTATAATCTCTATTGATGCTCAAGGAAGTGGAGAGCCCTGATCTAAATTAAACATGAGGTTTTGGGGCAGATCAACAGTAATCTATGGTAGCCTGAGCTGCGTACTGACTAGGGGAAGTCATGATTTAGTTGCTGGAGACTTCTTGGTTGAATCACGCTAGTTTAGGAGAGAAAGGGATGTTGAGAAACTCAGCCTGTAATTCCCAACAGACAAAGCAACCTGACGAGACACAAGGTAATCCCAAACAATGTTACAGTGAAACATTTCATATTTCTGAGATGCCCATATTGTCTTGGACTC
>JAOXNO010000020.1:7187761-7206496 GCA_028565335.1 Limnodromus scolopaceus
AAAACAAAAGAAAAGAAAAGAAAACAAAAGAAAAGACAAGAAAAGAAAAGAAAAGAAAAGAAAAGAAAAGAAAAGAAAAGAGAAAGAATAAGATTAATTTTGTTGTCTCGTTGCTGTTCTTGTCCTGATTTGCTCTGTGGTCTCCTATGTTTAGGACACAATTTAGCTGAGTTAGGTCTCTCCCCTTGATTTGGTTAGGTGGGATCAGCAGGGGCCACGAGCTAAAGTATTCACTAAGTATTACACAGAGAAAACATCTCCTGTGACTTCTTCTTTCTTGTGACATTCAGTCCTTCATGGTTATGCCAGAGCTCAGATTTCTCAACTTTCCAGATATACTAGAAAATCTGTCATTTCTCTTTCTTTATTAGAAGGCTGTTGAGGAAGATTTCAGGAAACAAAAGCAAGAACAATCCTTTCATTCACATTACGAGGCTAAGCTTGCAGAATAGACAGCCAGACCCACTGAATGCACACTGTGAAGATTCATACGCACCCTTCTACAACCCTGTTACATCTGTGAAAAAAATGCAGGTCACAAATCAACCTCCATAGCTTCATCTTTCCACAACTGTTGCATAATGCAAGGGTGGCCAGCAATGCTCTTTCAGGAGCTGATGCTCAAAGTGCTCTGACTCATCTTCTTACCCATTACATAGTTTTAGGGACTGGGCTGAGATATCTCAGTTAAGGACAGATAGCTTTTGCCTTCCTTTGGTGAAAGGAGAGAGACAGCAATTCAGGAGAACAATTGCCTTCTGGAGACACCTTCATCACTGAGTGACCTGAGAGGGGGCCTCAAGGTGAAAAGCCTTCTGGAGGTACCTCAGTTAAGCACCAGAAGTGGGATGGAACCAATATTGGCTCTATAGCATAGAAGTTCAGATGTGCAGCCCTGGAAAGCCAGCCCAGGGGCTGTGAACCCAGGGTGGGAGGAAGGCTTCCCTGCAGAAAATGCTGCGAGTGAGCAATGTCGTTGACTCCAAACAGCCTGTCTCAAGAGATAGGGGAGTTCATAGATCAAACCTCTCTCTTTATAGTCCAGGATTCTAGTTGCAAATAATGGGATTTAGGAAGCAGAGGTGTGATGAGGCAGAACTAAACAGCCTTTGTGAAGCACTGCTGAGGACAAAAGTTGCTGCAAGTAGTCATTAAGTGGGAGAGATTAACAGTGGAGAGCTGTAGTTCCCGGCACAGTGCCTTCTCTTTCAAGTTTGCAAGACCGAGGAGGAAGTTGTAGCATTCCCTTCTCCTCTTCTGCAGTACAAAGGCAGTCCTTTGTCCTGGGTTTTGGGAGTCAGCATGCTTAACACTGCTTAGCAGCACTACTCCATCACTTAACTAAGGGAATGGGAATGTGTAAAATGCTCAGGCAAATGGCTGAAATCATTTAGGAAAGGACAGAAGGTAAATATGTCATTTACTATCTGGCCAGGACACAGGCTGACATCCATAGACTGACAAAAGTGCTGGAGAATCTCTAATAACCACAAATGGCTCCCGACTCATTTTCAGTCTACAGCCAGCAGACTCTTGCAGCTACAAATGAAGGGGAAGTGAAATTGTAGACATGATGCACTGTCATCTATGATCATTATAAGTAAGAACATCAGAAATCCTTGAAAAAGAAAAAAATCCCCTATGGACCTATTATGCCTGCTCCTTTTGTTTACCTCTTGAATTTCCTATTATTTTCAGCTATCATTACATATTACAGGCCTCTTCAACCTGTAACTGACCTTTTGAGTTATAAAGTGGATAAAGCAAACTGCTGAAAAAAACTATGAATTAAATATGTATATTGGGGGAATAAATACAGAATATATTTATTATTTTTTAAATATATATATATAACTATATATGTCCAAAACTACTCAGCTGTGAAAGTTTCTGAGAAATGGAAGAAAAGAAACCATTTGGATTTTGCTCTTGGATCCAATCTGGTCTTCTGCACCTCAGCTCTAGGGATAGCTCTTAACCACAAAAATGAGGTTGCATTAATTTCATTCTGGGATCAACCAGGGGAAGGACACAGCATATTAGTCGTCAGGGCTGGGTTCTCTTTTATATTCATCCGCATGCATTAACCTTCATCTTATTTGTTGAGTTAGGCTGCTTTTTGTATATCATGAATAATTTCATTAAGCATTAAGAATTTACCCACACTGTATCTTTGGGTTTTTTTTATTTTTTTAAATATTTACAATTTGTAATGCATAATAAATATGTAATAGGCAGGGTATGATTTCTCAGGGTTTACTATTATCTAAGTCTGTCATGTCCTATAACCTTTCTTGGCTTATACAATATTCACTGCTTTAATGCAGCGTCAGTGCTGTTATCACGGGTTGATGGCAAAAGGACAGCCATCTTGACACTCTCTGCTCACTAATCATGTCTAATTTGATTTGATTAGCATATAAATGCTTCTGGATTTATGCAATATCAGTAGAAATGTGTTAAAAATACTTGTCAGTGTCCTTATTTTGAGAGTTAGAATCAGAAAATCTTGGAGGCAGGAGGATCCTCTGGTTGCATGTGTGGCCAGGTTTCTGGCCCTAAATAATTCAATGATACATAGAAGATTTTAGGCAGCATTCAGTGATGCAGATTTTATCCCTTGGGTTTTCTTAAGGAATTGCCTTTGATTCTGAGGAACAGAGGAAAGAATGGCTGGGGGTGATTTATGCGTTTTAAAGAATGAATGGGAATTGCATAATGTCAAAATAAGAAATTGAATCCAAGTTCCTGACATTTCTGACTCAGAAGAATATTAGAAATATATATATTGAGTTGACTTTTCTTTTGCAAGCCACTACAAGTGGAACCTCACAGTAACAACATATCAAAGACTACTCTAACAACAATAGCAAAACATAGTCTGCTTTGCAAGAGGCAGAGAACCATGTCTGATAAAGCCACAGAATTTACAATGCAAAGTTACATGTATCTGACTTGATCCCATAGCAAGCCATGATGCACATGTATATGATCATCAAACATTTAACAGGGTTCTTAATCATGTGATTTAAGAAGATGAATAATCTAGTTGAAGCAAATTGGACTGCAAATTAGTTAAGCTTAAATATGTTGGTGAATAAGGACTGAATCCTTAGTATTATCTTTGGTTTACATATTGAAACATATTTTGCAATAAAAGTAAGAGAGGAATAATTTGCTTTTCCGAAACACTTATTTTGGCATCATATTCTGTTGAAAATACATGCTGGAAAGATCTTACAGTCTAACATGACTTCAAAAAGTGCATTGATTGCTTCCTTTATTCTTTTTTTTTAAGAAATGGCAGAAAAATCACAAAGAAAGTTCTGGGAATCCTTCTAACCAACAGAAAGAAACTGTCTGGGAATGTGAAATAAGTAGTGAACGTGGGATAAAGCAGCCATGGAATGGATGAGTGTATAACCTTTGAGAAAGAAGAAAGAGCAACAAAAAGTAAAAAGGAAAGAAAGCATACAAGACAGACTGCAGCAACTCTGAAATTTAGTTGAGAAAATGTTGTAGAAAACCATTATAAGAACAAACAGGATTCATAAAAACAGCTCTTCTGTAAAGAACTAATTTTAGCAGTAAAAGGACTAATAATAAAAAGATGAAGGAATACAATGAGAAGAACCAAAATCTAGAAAGAATTACCACAACTGTTGAAAGAATCAGTGATTTTTAGCATACAGAGAAGAAAACAGAACAGTGGTGAAGGGCATAGACACTGAATGTCAGAATCAATTTGTAAATGAAAACACTAACATGTAGTATCTACACACGGATATTTTCATGCAGACTAAATATGTAGACACCCAATATACTCATCCTCACTTTTTTTTATACTATAGTGGTTGTATTTTACTGATCTCCAAAGCCCAGCTCGGTTGCCTACTGAAAAATAGCTAGTGCCATTTGTAAAGCCCTGGTGTATGTGGCTTTGCTTCTACCTGGTGCTCCTCAGGGAGGAGACCTATCAAAGGGTCTGTGCAGTACCTGCCTGTCCCGTGTGGGTGCTGCAGATACTCTAGAGCAGCCTGAGTGGTAACAAAATCTATATTTAAGCAAGCTGAATTGAAACTTATGGTTATCACAGAGCTTAGACACAAAGCCCACAGGAAAACACTGTATTTGAGTTTGTGTGTCTTAACCTACAAACTGAAACTCACAATCTTCATTAAATAAACAGGTTACTTCTGTAAAAATAAAGGAGCAGCGTGATCGTAGTAGCAGTGAGGCTGCAGCAGGAAGATTTAGGTTAATCAGTAGAAAAAGGTAATCATGAGGATGGTGAAATACCAGGATTGTGATGAATGGCTGGGAAATCTCTGTCTGTTGAAGATTTGGAGAACATACTGGATACACTTTGGTTGGGAATGACATTAGAAAACCTAATCTTCCTTAGGCACGACGATAGATAAGATGACCTCTTTAGATCCCTTCTACTCCTAGATTTCTCTGTTGTTATCAGATAATGTACTCAGACAAAAAAGTAAAAATATCTTTTTTCTCTATGTGAAAAGTTTTTTGGGGAAAAAATATACTCAGAAATGTTGGAATGTTTTGTTTTGACATTTTCATTCAAAACAAAATGCTTCCAGATTCCCAGATCAAAATATTTAATTTTGGTGTGTTAAATTAAATGTGAATGTTTCATTTGGAGTCAGTTCAATAGTAAACTGCATCTGGTTACAGTACTGTGGTGCCTTATGGGAACCAGAATTGGAGTGCCAAATGCCCTCAATCCCCCATATAAAGCACGCTTCCTTACTGGACTATCTCCTCCATGATGCCTGATAGTAATATGTTTCACATAATATACTATATGACTAAACCAAGATCATGGAGCCTCTGTTTGTGACTCGGTTCAGCCAACCAGGCTATTTATGAGAAACTCTACACTTCAAAGGTAAAAACAATACATAAAAAATGACAGGAAAAGCCCAAACTTAATAGGAAAAGTTACTGCAATTTTTCTTTTAAAGAAACTACAAAAAACCAGGCCTAATTTTAAAAATCTTTTTTTTATGGCAAATCATAAGAAAATAAGCTATTTTCAAAAAATACAGGCAGTTTTAGGTATTGTTGATGGCACTGGACCAGGTCGTTTGCTGGCATCCGTACAGACCAGCAGGTTTTTTCTTCATTTTATTTCAGATTTTCATACTCTCTTTGACCCTGTCTTCCTCTGTCAAACAGACAGAATGCCAGAAGCAAAAACGGAGAAAAACAAGTAAATGCTCCTTGATGCCTTCACTGAATTGTGTACTGAATTCCACAGTTGAGGTCTCCAAAGGGATTTAGATACCTAAATCCATGTGAAAACCTGGACTTTAGTCTATTAAAGACTCTTTTAGCATAGATCTGCCACCTTCACTCATTACTTTCTGCCTCAGGACCTGGAGGGAGTGTTGTCGTCAATGTGTGCTAACATCTGGCCCTGAGTAATTGACATTAGGGTAGGAAGTGACAAACAAACACGACTAGAGCTTCTTAGAATATTCATTGCAAATAATTTATGCAACTAATTTAGCCCCCCTCCCTTTCTTTTTCTGCTTGAGGAATCTGCAAGAGTAGAATGTGACCTTTATGGATTAGTGTCTTTGCACTTGCTCATTGAGCAGTTTGTGTGAACAATTTTGAGCCTATGGATTTCTTGCAAGCTGCTGGCTATGAATGTCCACTAATCCTGATTCAATGTTTATGCCATATGATTGGTCACCTCTGCTACCTTTTTTTTTAAGTGGTTTTTTTTTCCTTCCCCTGCTTGTTGCCTAATTGGTTGACCCTCCTGTTATAAATAGCAGGTAAAACTGAACAAATCACAGGGGCTTTGCATCTGTGGGGAAAAGGGATGAAATAGTAGGAAATAAATTGGTGTAGGGATTTTAGAACATTTTAAAATGCCTATTTGCACGAGAAGGATCATTGTATTTGCCTAGATACATAGTTGTGAGCTGTAAAAAGAGTTCTGTTCCTTCCCCGCCTGATGGAATGAGATAGACAGCTCTGTAGCATGCTTTGCATCCAATTCTTACCTGTCACGTTCCTCCAAAACCATCACATGTATAGGGAATGCTGTTGGGAGAGATTTTGTTCCCACTCATTATGCAGACAGTAAGCTCTTTTGGGACCTATCTTCTCTCTTACCATGCACAAGTACCCCGCCTTGCAGAAGAGGATCCTGACCTCAGCTGAAATTTTTAGCTGTTTTAGTGACAAACTAAAACTAAGAAAGCAGATAGCCTGATTCCTCTGCAGTTGTTCTTGTTTGCCTCTCACCAATATACTCTGATTCATAAACAAAAGCTCCTCCTATTTCTTAAGTAAACACAAATGAACCAAAATGTTATATATGTATATATATATGATATAAATATATATTATTTATAAAAGAACCCCCAAAACTGATATATTCTCGGAAATACTAGGATGAAGTATGTAAGTATAATCTGAATGAACTCTTGTTTAAAACTATGTTTGACGAAATACATTTGAAGCAAAAACATTTTCTTTCATTGCCCAGTTTTAATGAGGACATGAAGGCACTGGAGCCTGTGTAACTCAACAGTCTATAAAACCAGTGAAGAATAAGGACTGTCAGCTATTACAAACTCTCTGTAGGCCTAGTTGAACCAGAGCTCTGCAGGGAAAAGACAAGGGAGCTTATTACCTATCCCCTGAGCCATTCACTCTTCCCTAGAGAGGCTTTTTGACATCAGGGGCTTAACTGAAACATATGAATTAGAGTGGAAATTGAAAGTATTCAAATATAAATTAATTTATACCCAAGGGTTATTCATGCCAACTAGCAATAAATATGCTGGAAGTAAAAAAGGCTAATTTGAATGAATATGAGCGGGCAAAAAGCAATCAAGGGCAAGAAAGAGGCATATGCAAAGTATAGAACATCAGGTAGAGGAGACAGGACTGAAAAGATTACAGTAGAAAATTAATGTAAAGAAAATGGGAACCCTGTGAAAATGTGGGGACCATCTTTCTGTGTCTTGGTGTTAAACAGTGTTCCCAGATCTACCTCATTCGTCTGGGGCTTCCAAGACACGGACATGTCTTCCAAGACATGAACATGATCATGTCAAAAAGAAACCTATGGTTTCGCCCAAGATTCTTGTAGACATTTGTCTAAAATATTAATTTGGAAAAAAATGGCCTCCTAGACCTTGTTGGTAGTTATGAAGTGAAAGGGTGATTGATGCAAGGACAGCAATGAGAATGGTTGTGGAGAGACAATGAGCTACTATCAATTCACTTCATTGTTCCCATAAAAGTCTGGTTTGTGTCCCACCTGAAAATTTTTGTGTACAGGCGTGATGGTTTCACTGGCAATATCGCCTTTGTATGGTCAAGAGACATCACCAATGTCTCCGTTGTAGAGCTGATCATTATGTTTTGTCTGTAACTGATCTGGGTCCGGGGGTCCATAGCAGATTATTTACAATGATGGAAAATGTGGTATTTCTGTTATTGCAAAGGAGCAAACGAAGATGTAGGTTTTACCACTCTGCCTGGTTTCATCCCTGGGTAATTAGTTACTTGGTTTTGTGAGCAGTAAATTTGACACAGAAGAAGAAAAAAGAACAAGAATAGGAAATTTAATTGGGGCTGAGGAACAATGTGGAGAGAAACTAGGGCTAAAAAAAGTATTTTACCTTTACTAAGCTAAATAATCTATGACCTTATATGAGCTGAAGGGCTGAACAGTACCTTTTTTTGCTGCCCTTTAAAAACAGCAACTGAAAATATTTTTATTCATATCAGTTCATCTTTTAAGAAAGCACAACAACTATGTTTTGGGCCTAAACTACTTGTCTGTGTCTGATTAATTAACCTAGAGGCTTTCCCAATATTCCCCACAGATTTTGTCCCTGGCTTTGATTAATTTAATTAAAGATCGCCAGCCTTGACTTACCCAAGGGGCACCATGTCTAACATGAGGAATAAAAGTTTTTTTGAAGAAGTAATAGGAACAGCTGATGAACACAGAATGCAGAGTAATTTTCCTGTGGTTTAGAGGTGGTTTTGAATAATCTGCTGTGGAACTCAAGTGTCCTGCATTCGAGCAGATGTGCAATTACAGGAAAACACAGGAAGTGGAAAGTAAAAAAGTTACCAAGAAATGCTTGGTTCAGTAGACAAAATGCCATTGTTAATTGCTTTACCTTCAGCATAATTTTAACATATCAAATCCCAGCTTTTTTCATAGCTTCAGACACTAGCCAAAATTTGATGGTCTGGTTGCATGAGGATCTACTCCAATTCACAGTGCAGAAGCCTTTCTAGGAAATATTAATTTACTGAAAGCACCTTAAACTGAATCAGAAGACCTGTGATTTATCCCTGGCACTGCTGCTGTCTTGCTGCATGACTTTAACTTTAGGGTTTCTTCCCTTTCTGTGCTTTCCCTTTTTACCTCTTATCTCCCTCTTTACTCAGATTCTCCTTTATGATATTTCTCTGTAAATTGTTGTGTTGCACTAAGGGGCCCTTTTCTTGCTTGAGGAGTGTGGTGAGTTATTACTTCACATTTCCCAGACTTTGCTTCTTTCCAGAATTATATGCATGGTAAGGTTTGGTTCACAGCAGCAGAACTGATGCTAACAAGGGAGACAAGAAGAGAGCGACATCTTCTACTCTGCATCCAAACAACAGTAGACCAGTCAGCAAGGAGGTTAAGGTCACCAAGCCCTCCAAAAACTTGATGACAATTTCAAAGGTACAAGGGTACTAACCTGTCATCTCCTTTTTTTCTGCTAATCCCAGTTTACTCATGTTCCTCGGGAACTATTTTTGCATCACCCAGGCTACTTCTGACTCTCTGAGTCCTCACTGTGATGGTTTCCAGTCAGTGGCACCACAGACTCTGTTTGACGTGAACTGGTTGGCAGACTCTGGGAGAGCTCTCAAGATGCCTGACACACTCTGTTGTTTGGCTTTTATTAGTCCTTTGCTTTCATCCTTATTTTTACCTCTTTTCTCCCCCTTGCTTCCCCGCTCTGTTTTCAGAGAAGCAAATGCTGACATAATGGAAGCAAATTGTTCAAAGTCCATTTGAACACAGCACGTTAATTTTAGGATTGTTAGCCACATGCTTACATGTCTGGCTTTCTGCAGAGGGCTTGAGCTGTGCAGTAAATGAGTCCAGCCACTTTTTTATTCATTTCTCTCACTGCTTTCTGCCAGGAGACTCAGGAGGGCTGAGAAACTCCTGCTGTGGTTCCCACCCCAGCCTAGCTCTGTGCCCATTTCAGCAGGCCTCCTGTATCAGCCTACCTGCACCTGTGTTTTCCTGGTTTTGGAGAACAGTTTGAGTGTAGTCAGCCAAATGCTGGCACTGAGGAGGTCACGATTTCGTTAGTCTTAATCAATGAAGCCTTAATAAGCATGCTTTTCTGTCTTTGCCTCGCTCCTGCAGCTTAGCCAGCTTACCCTGCCATGTAAGTCGGTCGTGTTTTTTCCCTCTTCCCCACCAGGATGGGGTGAAGAAGATGCTCTGAAGACAGATGCAATATTCCAGCTGTGTGGAGTGAAAACAAATAGAGGAATGAGCTGTAAAATAATCCCGTACCTGTGTTTTTGGGGTTAGGTTCAGTCCATTCTCTGCCCTCTAGTTTGCCATACTCTGCCCAAGGGTAAGTATATTTTGCACATTTAAGGGGACCCCTTTCAAAGTGGCTTTCCCTTGTTATTATTCTTTCCTTTTACACTTTTAAAATTGGAATAAGGAAGGAAGGCCTCCTGATTTCTCCTTTTGTTTTCATCAAGATATCATTGAATAAACTTGGAGATTCACTTTAAAAACATCCCCAGGCACTGCTGACAGATTAAAATATGAAAACAGTTCTATCCAGTCCCTATAGTCCTGATTCCCATCCTGCACATGCTGTGCAAACCTTGCTGAATTCCCTGTTGGCACATGCTGCTCCTTTGGACCCCTGACCACCGTTAGGTTCATCCCTGTAGCCAGCTTGTTTCAAGAGAGCAGCTGCAGGCCCAAAGAAGAAACGGAGTGCATGAAAGTATTAGGCCAACTGTAAAACTCAAAGCACTGTCTGTTTTTTCTACTAACTTCAGTAAGAGCAGCAGGGATAAAGAAATGAAATCACTCTGCCCTGCCTTCCCCTCCTCTCTCTATTCCCACCCTTCCCCTCATATCTCTGGCAGCTGAAATACAGGACAAATCTGTCATTAAATATTTTTAAATGCTCAGTTATCTGATAGCAGCTGTTTTCTAACTGGATTGGGATGCAGAGCACAGATGCTTGGAGGAGCTACATCAGGTTTTTGGGTTTTGGTTTGTGGTAGATTTTGGTTTGGTTTATTTGTTTTGGTTTGGGTTTTTTTTTCCTTCTCTCAGCATAATCGTCCCTTTGTTTTTTGTTCTTTAGAAAAGAGAAAAGGAGAAAAGACTTTGATGTTACATACTGCTCATTACACAGTAGTCTTTTGCTCCCATCAAGCCCTTAGAGTAGGTAATCATTGCTTTTTGCTTTGATGAGTGTTAACTAACCAACTGGTCATTACCACCAGGTAAATGGCTAGTTAGGAAAAAGGGAGGGCTTCATAATATTGACATGGTACTGTGGTTTGCAGTGAATTTCAAGAAGCTGAGATTCTGTCATACAAGTTCTTATAATGAAATTTAAGTAATCAGTCCCATAATTTCTCCTATTAGTTTTAGCTAGACTAGAAAAGGTCAATGCCCTGGCAAGCAATGATTCGCAAATAACAGGTGCAGCCAGTTTCTATTATACTGCCATGGGACACTGCTCTGTCACTTTTATTTACTGAATCAATCCACCAATGTCCAGCAGGAGAACAACAGTTAAATGGCCATTAATTGTAGGCTGATGTGCAGATGAAACAAATCTCCAAAGGGACCATAAACCTTTGTTCTTTAGCCTCCTCCAGCTAGCGCAATGGGATTAGCAGTAAATCACTCAATGCTTCATCTTCTTATTAAAAATTTACCATACTGATCATCCCAGCTGACTTACGTCCAATCAGGGCACCATTTTCTTTTTCTTTTTCTTTTTCTTTTTTTTCTAATTTTCAGTGCAGTCATTTAAGACTTTCACGGTACAACAAGCAATTAACACACAGAAACTAGTAACATGCATGGTGCATCTCTGATTGCCTTGCTTGGAGTTCCAAGGGTGGGAATTGTGAAAGGTTGTTTTAGAAAAGTCTTTCCAGAAACTAGATTTTACCTTCTTTCATTACAGGCTTTGATTTGTTTAGTTTCATTCATACTGTGCCTCCTGATCTGCAGTTCTAAGGACGTGCATTCACTTCAGAAATAGGAATGGTTGAATTACTGGAAGTTGGTGGAACAGCAGTTCACATGCCTTCCAGAAATCTCCCTGAAGCAAAGGCCTTTCACTTGCCCTGTGTACCCTAGACAAACTAATGAGCTCATAAGACGACCTCAGTCTTGGAGGGGTTTGGATTTGAGCCTTGGAAGTGTAGCATAGCACATCGCATGGACACAGTGACAACCTTCCCAAATAGAAACTGAGTGGTGGTGAGCAGATATGATACCCTCGCTTGCTTCCTGGGCTAGAACAGAGAGAAAGAAATGGAAACTGTGGTACATGGGACCTCAGGGGCTTTATTTAATTATCCTTATTGAGACAGTTAAATTTGCAAAACAAGAAGAGGTGCCTATCTGAGTGTGGCAGGCACCACTGACAAACATAATATATCAAAGCAGAAAGAGCAACCCCATAATGTACTATATTTCTAGGTAACCACACAGCTGAAACAATCAACTAAATTCCCCATCTCCCTTACCTAGTGTATCATCCCTAATGATGCTTGTTTCTTCAGCAATCTTTCCAAAGAGAAGCATTTTGAATTAGGCCCTCATCCAAAGCTCAATGTAATCAAGAAAACTAGCACCAGTATATTAACCTAAGACTAATATATATACAGAGAAATAACCTTCTTATTCCTAAGCTTTCTCCCACTTGTGCCTCCACAATCCTGTGAAAAGAGCTCATGTTATGCTTGTTTATTGTGACTACTACCACTGTTTTTCTGGAAACACCTCTTTTTTTATATGCATGATCTTTGTATCTTTGTGTCTTATTACACTAAAACACTCATTATTCAGTTAGATACAAATTTTGTGTGATTCAGATAATCTTGTGTGCCTCATCTTCTCTCACGTTTCCATAGTAATTTATGAAAATCAGTGAAATCTCCAAATAATCTTTCTACAGTCTTCAGTTTAAAGGTTGGTAGAAAAACAGGTCTTCAACCTGACCCTTTTGGTCTTTCTTGATTTTAGAAATCTCCTTCTCACAGACCTTACCAGCTCAGAGAAAGCTCTGTCAGTTTCTTTCTCTTTTCTGGAGCTGTCACCTTTGTACATGCTCTCCAAAGCCATCTGTTTAAGGTCCACTAGATCCTTTGTGAAAATGTGAATCTATGAAGAGTCCACCTACTTGCATTCACCAGTGTTTTCCTGTTGATGGTTGCTGCTGTTAAGTTCTTCTGTTCTTAATCCAGTTATTGTGTGATTTATTGATATTTCAGCATTTCATCAGTCTGAAATGGTGTGATAAGTCACTTAAGAACAGATCCTGAGGTCTGGCTCTAACTCTCTCTGCAGCCAAATGGGGACAGATAGCAAACTACATCTCTACCTCTCAAGTGTATTGTGAGAAATGTGTGAAATTCTAATGATAGACTCGTAAGCACCCAGGAGAGTTAAAAATCTGACTTAGAAATAAGGTTTTCCTACTGATTCCAATGATCTTAAATGGGTAGTTAATGAAGTTGATGCATTCTTTACAATTCAGTGTTCTAAGCACCCTACAACTTTCCAAATAAGGCTGAAAGTCATCTTGTGTTTACATATAAACATAAACACACATATGTATATTTTGGTAAATGGGGAAGGAAACCCTAACCTTTGTTATGAATTTGATCTGAATTTAAAAATAGATGATATCAAGAGCCTTTCCCATAGCAAAATCCATTTTATGAAACAAACTCAGACATAAATACACTACAATATATATCTCTCTCTCTCTCTCTAGTAATGACCAAGTCCAAGAGTAAAATCAGCTTAAGTATAACAAAGAAAAAGTCGTGCACTCTCATGAGTTTCACAGGAGGGAAAAGCATGAGCTAAGGACACTTGAAGTACTGTTTTTTTCTCGATATGAAATAAAAGCAGTAGTATTATTTACAACTTTAATTGAAATAATTTCATATTGATGATGTTGAAACAATACATTTACAAAATATTAAATATCTACTAAAATGTAAATGTGGCATACATCAGAATAGATTTTAATGCACATTAAAAATAAATTCCTCAAAGCTAGAAATGAATGCATTTGTTCTGCCAAAAGGAAACATACATATGACTAAAAAAAGATGTCAGTTTCAGGGAAGGTACCTTTTCTTCTCACTAAATGTGGGTTGCACCAGTGTACAGGTCTCTGTCTGACTTTATGTTCAGACTTAGGTCTTTATGGTCAAAGAAGAGAAAGACGTTCTTCTATTGCGTGATTCATCTCATCTTAAAGTGGTCATCTAAATTATGTCTCAAAATTGTCTAAATTATGCCTCAAAAGTGTCTATTAATGTTCATGGAATATAAATAAAACTGTAATCTTGATTGAAGTTTGGAGCTAGCTAAGCTGGATACTTCTACTTTAGTTACATGAAACTCTTTGAAGTTGCCAAGTTTAATAATGTTCCAACCCCAGATGTTCCAATATAATGTCTGGAGTTCCCAATTGAGGCTGAAGTCCCAAGAAGTTATTAAAGAATTACAAAACCGTAGAAATGTAAGCTGTGAGGTACTCTGGAGGTCCCTTGTTGAACCTTCTGCCTATAGTGGGGCTGTTGCCATCACTGGATGAGGTCATACATGGCATTTTCTAGGTGAATGATGAAAACCTTCAAGGATGGAGAGCAAGAAACCTCTCTGTATAGCCTGATCCAGTGGTTTTCTACCCTCCTGATAAAGTAGCTTTTCAAAATTTCCAGCCTGCCATCCACTCCCAGCAAACAAACAAGCAAGCAAGCAAATAATGAATAAACAGACAAATAGATAAATCTTGTGATTGTCATTCCTTACTTAATTTTTGCAACAGTAGAATTTGTCTTTGTCAACATACCCTCAGCAGCTCTAGCTCCTACAGTTTTGCCCCTGCCAGAGGGCTGAAAAGTGGATTTCTGCCAATATGCAGATCTCAAGGAATGACAGCACATTGCAGGAAGTGTCACAAATGGCAAACTTACTGCTTTCTACTCTCTCTCTCTCTCCACCTCCTTCTTCCACTATTTTCTTTTTTTAATACATTTGATTCCTCCTCTCTTAAGTATCAAGTGTGCAATTAACCTTGAGCATTCTTACAGCTACGGCACATCAAATATTGTAATTTTTTATATACTGTTTTCATGATCAACACGTACTAGTCAGCAGCTTTGACGTTAGCTCAGCAGTGGGGGACATGGATATGTTTCCTTGGTCTGTAATAGATTTCCCAGGTGACCTTAGGAAAATCAGCTGAACTCCTTTTGTCTCCCATCTGCTTCTGTGAAATAAGAATAATCAGTTTGATCTACTAAGGCAACTATAAGGTTAAAGTTGTTGATAGCTATACATCTGCTTAAGTATGGTTTTTGGTTGATTTTCATTTGATAGGTGGATTCATTAAACGAACTTCAGAAATCATTTTTCTGATCAAACATTTTTATACATTTCATATAGTTAGCTAGTGCTTAAAAAATAGAAAAGGATAATAATGATTAATTATCCTTTTTTACTTCCTTGCTAATTTCCTTTCTTCTGTAGCTGTATGTAGTGCTTTGCTGAGACACAAGAAAGCCAGACCCCTACTCTCTGGCAGTTCCTTTCTGAATTGGACAGATAACATGACAAATAATTACTTTACAACAACAACTTTTTCTCCTGGGCACCTCTCTGTATTTTTCAGTATTGGCACCCATTAAGAAGTGAGGTATAGTTGTTCTTTAAAGCTTGGATCACATAAAGCAGCTAAGACAGGTTTGGGAGGATCCTCTGCTCTTGGAAATTCTTGTGTCATTGTCACACACAGTACATGAAACATCCATCAACTTCACATCAGAAACAATATTCTCCTTCTTTGAAAAGCTGGTCCTAAGGGTTTGAAGCATGCGTCCCAGAAGACTAATGATGAGTGCTGCTGCTTGATGGATAGAAACTAGCTTTTTTCTTGAAATCATACATGACCAGCCACAAACCCACAAAAAATCCAGCTCTGCTTAGGCACTGAGGCATAAGCAGAAAGGGCTACCTTTGATTTTCAAAAGGGGTGAAATAGAAAAGCGGGGAGAGGAAACAGGGGCACTCAGTGCAGCAGGGGTGGTCATACTTTGCCCAAATACTTTGAGGACCGTATTGGTAAGTTGCCAAGAGCCGAAGGGCTGCATTGAATTTGCATTAAATGGAGCAGATGGCATCAGCTGCCCTCAACTTTAATGTTGAAATGTGGCCTACAGAGCAAATCTGTACAAAACTTTTCTAATTAAATCTGAAACAACATGCCTCATCTATTCCCCAGTAGCACAGCCTTTCTGGTGGCATTTCTGCAATTCTGCTCCTAGCCCCAGCCAAGAGAGACAATGGCAGAAGTGCAGAGAAATGAAAAATAAGAACACACACAGACATACAGTTTTATCCAAAATGTTTTTTGAAGCACCAGATGATAATGAATGGACTAGAATTAATCTCCACCAATCTTTACAAGCTAGCATTCTTTGCAACAAAAATACGTTATTGTATTTATTAAATGTGATCTTCTGGACAAACCAGGCAGTGGTAACAGTGAATTCTCATCGTAGGTAGAACAAGGGAGAAACAAGTTTCAAATCACCTCTAACACTGACTAGATAAAATCAGAGAAGCCAGTTAAGGTTGACACTTTCAAATTTGCTTGTTTTAACATACATATAATGAAATAATCCAGAATAGCCAATAGACCATGCTTTAGCTGTATTAATGCACTTCATTGACAGACTGCATGAACATTTCCCCCAAGAATTAAACAGATGACACCATAAATAATTCCATTACACCAACAATTTCTGACAACAGCTGTTAATCCGCTCTCTGCAGTGGAATTCAACAGCAGGTAATGGTGTTTAACAGTTATGAGATCTACCCAATTTTATTTCCAGGGATCAACTTTTCAAAATATTTGCTTTACCAATTTATTTAGTTTTCAAGTATTTATTTAAATATATACTTTTTCCATCCCTGCTTCTCATAAGAAGTGAGGAGATCAAATTATATATCCATATTAACTATTATTACTAATAATTATTATTGGACATATATGAAATAATCATTTACTTGAATTTTAAGTTATGAGCAGACTACTGCATCTACTGAGATTGTGCGTAAACACATATTTGGAAAATAAAACGAGATGAAATGAATAACTAAGCAAAAGTAAAATCTATTTTCATTCAACGACTTTCTGCTGGAAAAGTTGAGCCAAATTTTGCCTTGGTAGAATTCCACCAACATCAGGATTAAATAACATCTTTTTTTGTCTCCTCAGTGAAACAGATAGGGAGAATACATGTCTTTTTTAGTTTATAAATAAGTGCATGAATTTACTGGTCAATAAGGTAATTGAGTGAGGAAAGAAGCAAAAAGGTTGTGAATAACAAAAATTGATTTTTTACACATAGATCCGTGAAATAATATTAACTATTTGTGCACTGAAGTTTATTTCTGTCCTAAGTTTGCCTTACTTAATGCACAGTAAGACTCAATAGGATACTGTTGATTAAAAAACAAAACAAAACAAAACAAAAAACTGCAAAACTAAACAAGAACAAAAACAAACAAACAAAACCAACCAAGAAACCTAAAGCAAAGTCCAAACCCTCTTCCGGATGATACAAAAACAACACAGAAATAAGACAAGGAGATAAACAGAAGTGGCATCCAGTTCAAACTGCTCCTTCTGCCTCTTCCTTGTCTTGGAGGACATAACTTCGATGTTAGAGTGAGAGCATGACAGAAGAAAAGGAGCAAGAATTTTGCCAAGAAGTAAGACTGGATCAGGTACTGGTGAGACTCCTCCTCTTCTTCCTTTGTGCTACGAGCACTGGGTATATCTGCTCATCCACCAAATTCATCAGGGGGGCTATGTAATGCACCAGGTAAGACCATAGGGGAGAGGAAGAGGAAGTGCTGCCCTGGAGAACTGAGGCAAAAAATGTAGAATCCAGCTGTGATTCTAACACCTGGTTTGACCAAATAAAGCCACTTCCAACACAACCATGAACGTTTGAGAACTGGAATCTTAAAGAACTGGGCAGAAGCTAGAAAAAGCTTTTCAACATTCTCATTTCAGACAGGGGTAAAAGTTTTGTGATCTCTGATATGCTCACAGTTTTGTACTGATTTAATTACTCAGGCAGGAATAAATGAGTTTCTTAGTCTAGAGTTTCACCAGTCACCTCTCTTAGAGTGGAAATAAGGCATCTTAGTAGAAAAGTGGGATGTGTAAAAAACTTGCCATCTCATATAGTGAAACATTTTAGGAATGTTCTATTTTAGCATCAAATCCAATATAATTAACATGGTGCTGCTTTTACAGTAAGCTTGATCTTTTGGGTGTTTTTTTATTAAGTACCACAATCGTTTAGATAGTATTACCAAATGACACAGTGGGCTATTTGTTTTAATTTTTTTTTTAGAAATTGTTTGTTGTATTTCCACTTTTCCTACGGTCTGTTAGTTGCTTTGGGGTGAAAATTACTATTTTCTTTTGAGTTTTCCTGAGGGAAGGAAAACAAAGTTAAAAGTCTTCTGAGTTCAACAAATGTGCCCTATGAGCTAAACAGTAATGGCTGAAATTCAAGCTGGGGAGTAATTTGTTGGCAGCAGCATCTGGAAAACAAGTGTGCTAACATTTACAGAGCTAAGTTTTCAGAACAAATGATACAGAATGAGGTTTAAAGATAAGTTTAAAGGCATAAGGTAGGAAAAAGAAAGAAAGTGATGCCGGCACAAGGTAAAATGAGGGATCTGAAGAGGAAATCTAGCAGTGTGTGCATAGCAGGTTATAGTTAAACAAGAGAATCATTTGAAGGAAAAATAACAGTCATTTTGGATGTCAGATCATCGATTGCAAACACAAGGCAAAACTTGGAAAGAGACAGAGAATTATTGCTTGTGAATTTTCTGACATATTTTCTTTGCACATAGAAGTTCACATGAGAAAAATAAACTCTTTCCCAGAAGAAAACCTGATTTAATGAAAAAAGTTTTCTGATTTTTCAAAAGAAATTTTCAAAATTTTCAGTGAAAAATGTCAATGTTTATGTTTCCAAACAAAGTCTTTTTAAAATATGCATGTACTTTGCTTAAGAATAAAAGGTTAAAAGGAATTCTGAGTTTTCAAATTCTATTAATCCTCTGTATTTGTCCTTTAACAGGATAAAGTATAACAATTATGCTAGGAGGTGGTGAATGCTACTTTCTGATTACAGTGCAAAGGGGATTGGGTTGAGTCCTTCCAGAATCCATCCCAAGCATCCTAATATGCAAAGATGTTCTGTATATTTGCTGCATCTTTCTGTCTAGTTTTGGATTCCTGAGTAAACCACATAAGACCATAGAATCATAGAATCATAGAATCGTCTAGGTTGGAAGAGACCCTTGGGATCATCGAGTCCAACCATCTACCCTAC
>JAOXNO010000020.1:7231930-7249587 GCA_028565335.1 Limnodromus scolopaceus
AGAATTTTGCTCTTGGTTGAAATGTCATCAAGATTTCATGTAGTGCCATAGCAGCACTCTAGGACAGACTTGTTTAAGCTTTTGTGGACTAAGGTGAGAACTAAGGAGGGAATCAAAATCAGCATGGAAACAGCCCAGTGACAGAGCTGAAGATACAGTGCCAGTGTCCTGAAATTATGTTTTCAGTTGTTCAAGTCCAAAGTAGCTGTTTCACAACTGATAACACATTGAAGATACGCACAAATTAACATGTGGGGAAATGCCTGAAGCAGGGTGAAGACAGCTAGTTTGTAAAACCTCGGTGCTGAAGTTGACAGGCGTTCTGGGCCAGTAGATGCTCATGCATCATATAGTACATATTACTACACTATTTTTCATTTCAGTGGTTACTATGTCTATTTATATGTTCCATGTCAGTATATGAAGAAAACTCTTTTACCAGAGGAGAAAGACAAGAACAAACTTTGTTTCAAGTCCTTCAACTGTCATGGACTTCAGGAAGTCCTTTTGCAGTAGCTGTATTACTTGAAGAACAGCAGTCTACGTAGTAGATCTGGGCAAGAATTGTTTATTGTTTTCCCTGGTCAGAGTTCTGTAAGGGAAACTCTTACTTCCATCCCACCTTTCAGAAGTGAAGAAAAGGACCAAATTGAGGAGAGAGCATCTTTCTTCTATCTCAGAATTTACTGAGAAAGTCCAAGGTATTTCCAATTGAATTTGGTGAATCTACTTCCTCTGAAACAACTTACAAGGAGGGGACACTGTGTTTAACTCCAGATGAAGCAACAGAACTAGGAATGCTTCCTCCATTTCTACTGCTGCCATATCTAGTGAATCTTGAAGACTCGGGGAATAAGTGTCTCCCCAGGGATGGTTTCACCTGGATAGGTTAATTACACTGCCCACAATGTGCCGATGATACTCAGCTCTTTTTGAAAGTAGTCTCCCTCCAGGCTGGGTCATCAGGTCTTCCACACTTAGATTTGGATGCTGAATCCATAAAGACTAATGAGTCATGCAGGCTGGAGCTCAAGTCTGTTATTCCTCTTGAATAGCTCTTGGGTATTTTGTTTTCATTGCAGGTGAACTTAAGCAACAAGCATGTTTTTGTTTGCCTAGGAAGGAAAATGCATCTGCTAAAGATGTGCACATCTTTTTTAAGTGTGTCAATTTATATGCAAAATAGGTTTAGCACTTGTGCCCATGGCCAGCTGCCAACACAGTCCTTAGCATCTCAGGTCTGGACAGCCAGACCCCAGATTCTTCTTCTGTCTTCTTTCTCTCTTTCTGTCTCTCTCTTTTCCCGCCCCCATCCCTTCTCAACTGATTTGGAAAATAATGCTCCCAGTTTTACCCAGCAATATTTAAACGTCTTCCTGTGCAGATGGTTTCATAGAGGTCTGAATAGAAATGAGTTGAGACATCTCAGAACAGCTATAGTCTATCATAAAGAGCAGCAGAAGATACCTAAGATTTTGCATAATGCAGCACACTTGGCATTCTTAGAGAAAAAGAAGCCAAGTCTTGTCTCGGCACTGAGAAATTTTCTCTTAATGTGATAAAGATTGGTCCCTTTGGGTCAAGGTAGTGGTACATTAAGTGGGAAAGAGTAAAACCTGCCTTCTGCCCATCTATATTTAACCTGTCCTACAAATGATAAGAAGATTTTATTCTTCTCTGTTCTCACTTTTTTCTCCTTTCTTCTCAGACACTGGATTTATCATTTAAATATCAAAAGGAGAAACCAGATGTTATAGTTATTAACTTTTGGAATCAACTATAATCTTCCTATTAAATCCTTCCATCCAGGTACAGGCAATTATTTGCTTGATCTAAAGGTGCAGAAAATGTAGACACACAGGGTTTCAGAAAGTCCAGTTTAATAAGACAGGTGGGTAACTAATAATGTGGAAAATTACCTGCAGATTGAGGATATTGGGAATGACTAATGGCCAAAACTAAGCGAGTAAATTAGTTGCAAAATGATACCATTTGCAGCAGTTGTGTGAGTAGGGGACTGGATGGCACAGTGGCATGTGGCAGTGATCTGAGCTTGAATATGGCCCAAATTCCGGAAAATATGCCATCAACTTATGGATTTTTCATTTTTTTATTCTTTTTTAATATTTTTCTATTATTATTATCATTATTATTCTTTCCATGTACTCTGTGCTATTTATGTAAGGTTCAATAGCACAGGCACAGGAGCAGAGTTAGCTTTGCAAAGTTTAACAACAAAGTTGTCATCAAGGTCAAATGTGTTGAAACTGAGTCCTTCAGTTTGCTTTACAAGCCAAACAGAGCTCAGATAAGCAAAACACTTGGTTCATTGGGGAAGATTCTGAAATGCAGAGAAGGGACAATTACAAAGAGGTTTTTTCCCCCTAATTTAAGATGTTCCATAAGTTTCTGATTCCAAAAGGCACTCAAATGTTGGTTTTAATGGGACCATTTATGAACCCAGAATTAGCCACATGTCTAACTATTTGGGGATGTAATTACCTACCCCAAAATACATGATTTGACAGTCTGGTCATGGGAAATATCCAAATGATTTTAACAAGAGATTAGCCCATGAAGGGACATCTGGACTGATTCCCTTGAAGACAAAATTATCTTATCTTCTCCAAAAATCTAAGTACTTCCATGCTTCTCATCACTTAGAGACTTAACACCATCCCAGATCTTTATGAAAGTATTTTTTTTAATTCTTCATAAAGAAAGAGCTATTACCTCTTGTCTGTAAAGAGAGAATTACAGGAAAGGGAGTGAGGAACATATTTAAGATTATAAAGGAAGCCAGTGGCAGAAGTGAGAAATGAACCTGCATATCTGTCTATCTGATCTTGGAATTGCCCACCTCTCTGAGATACGAATTACATACTATTTCTGATGGGGCTAGTAACATGATGAATGTACAGTACCAGCTCTGATGGTACCTATTATCAGAGAGTATTTTTAATTGTAGTATAGTGATCTAACAATCACTGTATTAACTTTTTCCACTATGACCATCCTGTGTTACCTTTATTGACAGCCAGGAGTAACCAGAATATTCTGAGAAGTACATATAAGAATTGTAAGCATTGAAACATGTCTCCAAATTTTTTGAGTTCCCAAAAAAATTTTCTTTAATATTATTTGCAAGTGGAACCAGGCTAAGTTTACAGTTTTCTTTAATTTTTTTAATATTCTTGCAGTTGCTCTGGAAACTCTGTTTTTATAAAGCTGAATAGTAGAAAAAAACATGCACTCTGAAATTTATGGGCATCTTTTAGACAAATTTACCCTCTGGAATTTTACTAGAACAAGAAACACACACAGACACACATGCACACGTGCACATTGATATACACATACCTGCACGTGTTTGTGTAGACCTTTGTGTCACAGGAAGGCAAGACGAATCTTACCCTATGCCACAAATTTCTAGAAAAAGTTAATTTTATAAGAAAAGTTAAGTTAAAAAATACAATTGCGTGCAATCATTTAAGAAAGAAGATACCAATATTAACACTAGTAATAGAATCAGTATTTTCAGTTATGTCCTGTACCAGTTGGAGTTGTGCTCTAGGTATTTCTCACCTTCTCCCATTGCTGAGAATGACCTCTCCCTCTGATTTACCCTCTGTGCTCCTCATGTGGACACTCCCTAAGGATCTACTCTAGCGGAGTTAGCAGAAATTCACTCTTTAAACTGGTTAATTTTTAAACACAGTTCAAGTGATTTCTCCAGGGCCAAACTGTATTCTGCAAAGCCTTGCTGTTAGTTTCAAAAGCCTGAGATCCTTAATGCAAAAGAATGGAAGCCTGCAACAGCAAGGGCCAGCAGGAGGAAGAGATTTCCTCCAAAGCCTGAGGTGCCCTTGCAGAACCGCTTCATCACCCTGCAAACCAAAGAGGAAAGACCAGTGACACCAAGAGATTGAGTGGAGCTGAGTTATACAGGAGTGATCTGCTCCCTCTATAACCACCAGTGCAATCAAGTAGAGGCGATGCGGTGATCTTAGTAGGTAACTCTCTTCCAAGAAGTACAGAGGCACTCAACTGCTGATCTGATGTGTTCTCCAGAGCAACACACTACTTACCAGGGGCTCAAATTACGGATGTCACTGAGAGACTACCAAGCCTCATACACTCCTCTTGACTGTCATCTGCTGCTGCTATTTCACTTGGGCACCAGTGATCCTGCCAGGAGCGGTGTGAGCAGTACCAAGATGAATTACAGAGCTCTGGGAGTAGTGGGCAGAGCTTATTAATCCCCCCAGTCAAAGGGAACGGTTTTGATAGGGCCAGTCAAATCTGGGGAGTCAACCAATAGTTACAGGACTGGTGTTACCACTGCTTAGACCATGGCAAGGTCTTTGAGCAACGAGGTCTACTCTAGGCTGATAGGGTCAATCTGTAACAGCATCTTGAGTCATAAGCTTGTCAAGCTGTAGAAAAGGGCTTTAAAGAAGGCTGTTGGAGAAGGGTAACCTCAATCTTCACTCCTACCAGTCTGACACCAGTGCCACCAATAGATGTGCAGAGCCTGGAGAAGGATGACAGGTCAGCAGGACAGCACTTGGAGTGCAACAAAAAAGAATTCCAGCCACTCCAGCCAGTAAGTCACCTTCATCAAAGGCCCAGCTTAAATGCTTCTATGTGAATCCACGCCATGTGAGGAACAAACAAGAGGAGCTAGAGATGCGCACATGCCTGGAGGCCTATGATGTTATTGACATCATGGAGACCTGGTGGGATGGCTCCTATGATTGAAGCTTGTGGGTTGGGATTAAAGAGAGGGACAGGTGACATTACAGTGGGATCTGCTACAGGACTCCTGACCAGAAAGACCGAGCTGTTGAGGCTCTCTGTAGAGAGATAGGAGCAGCCTCATGTTCACAAACCCTGGTCCTCACTGGGGACTTTAACCACCCCAACATCTGTTGGAAGGACAACACAGCAGAGCGCTAGCAATCTAGGAGGTTCCTGGAATACATCAATAATAAGTTCCTTCTCCCAGTGAGAGAAAAGCCAACGAGGAGAGGTGCTATGCTGGACCTTGTTCCCACCAATAAGAAGGGGCTGGTGGGGAAGGTGAAGCTCAAGGGGAGCCTTGGCTGTAGTGACTGTAAAATGGTGGAGTTCAAGATCTTTAGGGTAGTGAGGAGGGTGCACAGCAAGCTCATGACTTGGAATTCAGGAGAGCAGCCTTTGGTCCTTTCTGGGATCTGCTTGGCAGAGTACCATGGGATAAAGTCCTGGAGGGAAGAAGGGCTCAGTGAAGCTGACTAATATTCAAGGGTCAACTTCTCCAAGATCAGTAATGACGCATCCCAACAAAGAAGAAGTCAGGTAAAAATGCCAGGAAGCCTGTATGGATGAACAAAGAGCGCCTGGAGAAACTCAGACACAATGGTGTGTCAGTGGTACAAGGAAGCCTATGCAAAATGTGTGTCCTCTCTGAAAGGAAATGGGAGACCTGGGTACCTGGGATATGGAGAAGGCTGAGGTACTAAATTACTTTTTTGCCTCAGTCTTCACCAGCAAGGGCTCTAACCACATGGCCCAAGTCACATAAGGCAAAGACAGAGACTGGGAGAATGAAGAACTGCGCACTGTAAGACGGGATCAGGTTTGAGAACATTTAAGGAACCTGAAGGCACACAAATCCATGGGAACCGATGACATACATCCACAGGTCCTGAGAGAACTGACAGGTGAAGTTGCTAAGTCACTATCCATAATATTTGAGAAGTTGTGGCAGCCCAGTGAAATTCCCACTGACTGGAAAAGGGGAAATGTAACCCCCATTTTTAAAAAGGGAAAAAAGGAAGACCCAGGAACTACAGGCCGGTCAGTCTCAACTCTGTGCCCAGAGAGGTCATGGAGCAGATCCTCCTGGAAACTCTGCTAATACACATGAGAAATAAGGAGGTAATTGGTAACAGCCAACATAGTTTCACTAAAAATAAATAATTCCTGACAAATTAGGTAGCCTTCTATAATGGATTTACAGCATCAGTAAATCCAGAGGAAGAGAAACTGACTTAATCTACCTGATTTTGTGTAAAGCATTTAGTACTGTCCTTCATGACATCCTGGTCTCTAAAATGGAGAGGTATGGATTTGATAGATGGACCATTCAGTGGATAAGGAATTGGCTGGATGGCAAGACTCGAAGGCTTGTGGTCAACAGCTAGATATTCATATGGAAACCAGGGTTCCTCAGGGGGTTGGTACTGGGACCAGTGCTGTTTAACATCTTTGTCTGAGACATGGACAGCGGGATAGAGTGCACCCTCAGCAAGTTTTTTGATGACACCAAGTTGTGTGGTGTGATTGACACACTGTAGGGAAGGAGTGCCATCCAGAGGGACCTGGACAGGCTTGAGAGGTGGGCCCATGCAAACCTCATGAAGTTCAACAGGGCCAAATGCAAGGTCCTACACCTGGGTCATGGCAATCCCAGGCACAAATACAGGTTGGACAGAGAATGACTGGAGAGAAGCCCTGGGGAGGACTTGGGGGTGTTGGTTGATGAAAAGCTCAACATGAGCCGGCAACGTGCGCTCTCAGCACAGAAAGCCGACCACATCCTGGGCTGCATCAAAAGCAGCATGGCCAGCAGGGTGAGGGAGGGGATTCTGCCTGTCTACTTCACTCTGGGGAGACCCCACCTGGAGTACTGCATCCAGCTCTGGGGCCCCCAACATAAGAAGGACATAAACTTGTCTGAGCAAATTCAGAGGGCCATGAAAATTATCAGAGGGCTGGAGCACCTCTCCTACAAAGACAGAGAGAATTGGTGTTGTTCAGCCTGGAGAAGAGAAGGCTCTGGAGAGACATTATAGCCATCTACAGTACTTGAAAAGGGTCTACAAGAGAGATAGAGAGGGACTCTTTATCAGCAAAAGTAACAATAGGATAAGGGGTAACGGTTTTAAACTGGAAAAAGGTAGATTTAGATTAGATACAGGAAAGAAATTCTTTACTATGAGGGTAGTGAGACACCGGCTCAGGTTGTCCAGAGAAATTGTGTTTGCCCCATCCCTGGAAGTGTTCAAGACCAGACTGGATGGGGCTTTGAGAAATATGGTCTAGTGGGAGATGTCCCAGCCCATGAAAGAGGGATTGGAACTCAATGATCTTTAAGGTCCCAAATGAAACCATCCCATGGTTCTATAATAATTTCTCAGGAGCTCTCATAGTAAGGGCTGCATACATTAATACTGCAATATAATTCTCAGGGGGTGAACTTCCCATACAGAGTCTTATCTGTTTTTGGGTGGTGATCACCTCCGTACTCTTACCTTTCTCTCTAATCCTCTGCCTTTCTTTTTATCACAAAATTTCTTTGAGACTGACCTCTAACTTGTTATGAGATTTTTTTCTTGCAGAACATTTGTGTTTTTCTGTATATCCAGGTGTCATAAGGAAAATGGGCAATTTGATTTCATAACTAGTGATAAGGGAAGCAAAGTCCCATAGCTTTTAGTTTTCCAGGACCTGAAAATGTGATTTAAATATTTTGACTTAGTGGCATTTATAAAAAAAGGAACAACATATCCAAAGATGGAGACAAGTTTTAAAACCTCAAAGAGGGAATTATTAATTACACTGAGGTCTGGTCTTCTGTTGAGTAGTACCTATAAAACACAGAAATATAAATGTACTGTACCTATAAAAATATTTGCTTCATGTTTTCAAGCTGTAAATATATTGGAGGCACAATTTCAAGAAATTATTGGCACAAAAGTAGTCAGATTTCCACTGGAAGGTTTTTCATTGAAGTAAATTGTCATTGATCTAGTGGTTACAGAGTGACTCATCATTTTCACTAATATGGTGGAATCAATTGTATGTGGCAACACAAGTTACGTCTGCCTGGCCTATTCATTTTCCTTTATGATGGGGAAAAGAAAAAAAAGAAAAAAAAGGAAAAGCTATAAGCTATTTTAGCTGTAAATACAACTGGATCAGCCAGCCTACTTTTATACCTGGCACTGCCTGACACAGACAACCCAACTAATGCTACTAAAAATAGGAAAAAAAGTCTCCTTGTACTGTAAAAGGTACAATGCGCTGAGCTGAACAAGTCCTATTTGTCAGAGAGAGCAGGAGGACAGGACTTGTGTCAGGGAACAGATATTGAACTGTGGCAGATAGGGAGACTGCCACTGAAGCCCATAGGGAGACAGCGTATGGGTCAGAGGTTCCCAAGAGTTTGGGAGTCACAACAGTCAAAATTGGACTAACAGACTAGTGAGCTAGCTGGCAGTTGCCAAAATTCTTACTGTAATTTCCTAGAGGAATTGTAAGTACCATGGCTTTCATTTGCTTGGTTGTAGGGATTTCCATCATGCATGTTTGGTCATAAATCATGGCCATGAAACCAGTTAGGCAATTTTTATCTGCAGCTGCTGAAATGAACATGTTCCTGTTTTCATCTGAGTTTTCCTGGGACCAAATTTATCCTGTGGTGGGTGGGCTCTACTCTCCAGGGCAGTGCCACAACTGTGGGTAGAAGCAAAATAGAAATGGTCTTTCTCTGGAACAAAGACATAAAACAGGGACAAAGGCACTTGTATTACATATATTTTATGGAAGTTATTGCTTCTATCCCCTCACCTCCTATAACCCTTCTTGACATCAGCAAAAATTATTGGTTTTGCTCTTCAGTGTCATGCCTTTTGGTTACCTCTAATTGAAATGGAGGCATTCTGAGTGGCAAAATCAGTTACAAATCTCTTCAATTGCCCCTTTTGTATAATTTGTCATGGGATTCAGAGCTTCCGAGCTTGGATCATTTAGTTCTCAGGAGTCTTTAATACTTGATCACATTTTGTGGTGGGACAGTACTTGGTATACTTGGTGGAATATGAACATAACTGAAAATTTATTTACTGTATCAAATGCTGATGTTGCCAGAAGAGTGGTTTGAGATGAGGATTACCTTTCACAGCAAATTAACTGCAAGGAACAACTTAATTTGAAGGAACTGTAGACAAGAAAGAAAGAAAAAAAAAAAGTAACACCCGGTAGGTATTGAATTAAAAGGTACTTGAGCTGTCCTGTTTAAATGAGTTCTTTCACCATTAGCAAGTAAAAAATATGCTTTAATAAGAAATAAAGTTATTAAAATCTTTTGATCAGAATAGAAAATGATACAGTAAAACTTACCTTCATGAGGGGTTACCTTCCTGACGAGGAAATCATCCTATTTGCTTCTTTTTGAAACATCACATAACTACAGGTCTGAGATCCACACCCTTTGGTCACTGTGGACACTCTTTAAAGCCAGTTCATGGTAGAATTTTGCCTTTGTTAACCACATTTCTCTATGAAGTATGAATTTATCTACCTACCTTCAACTTCTGTACCATTATTCTTCACTCTTTTTTGCAGTTCCTGGTGTCAGAGGCAATTTTTCTTGAGGCCTGGAAACATCAAGGTGAATTTAAAGGCCTATATCTGTTTTAGTCTGTGTGTAATGAAATGGGGCATAATACCTCTTCTGTCATGAATTCTTTGTGCAAGTCTGATAAGGTCATTTAGGTACATCATTTGCTGATCATGTGGTATCAGTAGAAGCTGGGTGTATTGCTGTGTCTTAAAGTATCTGGGCCTTTAGGTCTTACTGCCTAGTAGAAATTAAAGTCTTCATTCGCTTTGCTGTCATCAGGGACATGGTGGTATATTTGAAAATGTAGAGAAGGTTTCAGATACGCATATATCACTGTGATAAAAGAAATCCCTGAAAGCATCAAGTTTAGCATTTGTTAGTTTTTAGGGATTTTTTTCTCTTTCCAGCACTACCCATGAGTAATAAAGTAATGGCTGTGCCATTATTTAACAGGGCACAGAATAATTTAGTAAACTTAAGAAATGTTAATGTTCACCTGCATTAAGAATATAATAGTTACTTTTGCTTTTGGGATTACACCCAGTACACCTGGGAGTAATGCTGATTCCCCATATAAGTAACCTACACTTCAGTCTCTTCTGATGAAGTCTCACATCCAGGATAACTTCAGTTTGAAAATTTCATCCAGGTTACACCACTCAGAGGTACAGGTATCTCTTTCATACTGAAGCCTTTGGGGAAAGTAAATACATGCACACAAAAAAATTGAGACCAATTTGTTGTCGCAAATCACAGAATCATAGAATTATAGAATGGTTTGGGTTGGAAGGGATATTTAAAGATCACCTAGTCCAAACCCTCTGCCATGGCCAGGGACATCACCAACTAGATCAGGTTGCTCAATGGCCCCTCAAACCTGACCTTGAACCCTTCAGTGATCAGGCATCCATGACTTCTATGGGCAACCTGTTTTCCAGTGTCCCACCACTCTCATCTTTTTCCTTAAACACAATCTAAATCCACACTCTTGCAATTTTAAACCATGGTCCCTAGTCCTGTGACTACAGCCCTGGTAAAAAGAAAGAGATATCTTTCTCATAAGGTCCCTTTAAGTACTAAAAGTCTGCAATAAGGTCTCCCTGGAGCCTTCTCTTCTCCAGGCTGAACAATGCGAACTGTCTCAGCCTGTCCTCAGAGGAGAAATGCTCCAGCCATTGGATCATTTTTCTGGCCCTCCTCTGGACCCACTTCAACAGGTCTTTATTCCACTGGGGATCCCAGAGCTGGACCCAGGTGGGGTCTCCCTAGGGCTGAGCAGAGGGGTGGAATCACCTCCCTCGCCCTGCTGGCCACACTTCTTTTGATGCAGCCCAGGATACAGTTGGCCATCTGGGCTCCAAGTGCAACTTTCTTGACTTATATCCACCTTCATTACCTCACCTAAAAGCACCAATTTTAGGGTGTGGGAGGGGCTATTTATCAATACGTTCACTGTATACAGTTAAACATATAGTGTCACTTATTATCAAATGAAGAGAAATTGTTACAAACTTTATATATTTATATGTATATACATACTTATCCAGAAAATTACATTTCTTATATGTATATATCTTTGAAAAAGAAGATATTACTAAGACTAGTTTGTTTCCTTCCATTTCCTCACTTAGCTTTATATTTTTTATCCTACTAAATCGGTGTTTATCACTTTCCCAAGTAATGGCTGAGCAGCAAACATGGGAAAAGGCAGCACTGCTGGTTTTGTTTGTTAACTATCTTTTTGAATTCACAGTGTGTAGACACAGTTTAAGCGTTTCCCATGTAACATTACAGTGTGAAATGGCAGAGGGGGGAAAACCAGGCAGACATCACCTAGAGAGCAGTGATATTGAGAATAACTGGGAAAAAACATCTTCTTCATGGTAAGACTCACAAAGTAATTCCATGTCAAAAAAAAATGAAAAAGGTAAATATTTGTGGCAAGTTTTCTTGGAAGCTGCAAGGGTCTAAAACTATCACTTTTTGCAGCTTTAATATTTATTTCTTTCTAATTCTTTTTGACCATTTAAAAATAATAAACAAACCATATTATTCCTCAAAGCTAAGGTTGCAGCCCAAGTTTAAATTTGGATCTAACAAAAAGCTCACTGAGGGGAGAAAAAAAGAGTACACTAAACCATGAAGGAAGAAATTCTTTTTCCTCCATATTTCCAGTAGCAAGTATGAGGCCAGACATGAAAATGGAAAGCATTCTTGGGAACTCTGTGTGCATTGGAAATTGGATGAGGATGTTGGACTCAATAATGAGAGGAACAAGTTGTATGCCTTATGCCAATCCACCCTAAAATCACAGAATGCTTTAGGTTGGAAGGGACCTTAAAGATGAGTTCCAACCCCCTTGCCATGGCTAGGGACATCTCCCACTAGACCAGGTTGCTCAAAGCCTCATCCAGCCTGGCCTTGAACACCTCCAGGGATGGGGTATGCATAGTTTCTCTGGGCAACCTGTTCCATCCAATATCTCGTCTAAATCTCCCCTCTTTCAGTTTAAAGACATTACCTCTCATCCTATCGCTATGTGCCTCTCCAGCTTTTTTGTAGGCCCCCTTCAGGTACTGGAAGCCCACTCTAAGGTGTCCCCGCAGCCTTCTCTTCTCCAGGTTGAACAACACCAACTCTCTCAGCCTGTCTTCATAGGAGAGATGCTCCAGCCCTCTTGATCATCTTTTTGGCCCTCTGCTGGACTCATCCCAACAGGTCCATGCCCTTCCTGTGCTAAGGATTCCAAAGCTGGAGGCAGTATACTCCAGGTGGGGTCTTACAAAGGTGCAGTAGAGGGGCAGAATCACCTCCCTTGACCTTCTGGCAACACTTCTTTCTCACCTTCCAGCATGCTTCAAACTTCTCTAGTCCCAATAACACACAAAATGATAGAAAATTGTTCTGGGGAAGATAGAAATCAGTCGTACTCCCCAGCAACTTTTCAAAAGGCAGAATCAAATATATTTTTACCAATTGTATGTGTAAAATTTAGAAAACTCCAACAGTGAAGCCCTAACCCCACAGAAGAAATGTAATGTAAACTATCTTCCCTTTTCAAAAGGCCTTCTTAATTTTCATTCTTTTTTTTTGTTTGTTTTTTTAGTTCTGTCTGGCCATATCTAGTGGGTATAAAGAGAGCAGATTATTCGCTTCCTGTTTGCATATTTAAAGTATTTGAAGGTTTTTATCAGGTTTCACATCACTGTTTTCTTTAACATGAACTTTGTTCTTTTCTCACTGATCATGCTTCCTAGACATTTGATCATCTTTGTTGCTTTTGAATCCTCAGCAGGTGCCTTTGGGCAGTTTTATGCCCACTTTGATGCAATAGAAGTGCAACTTAAAAGGAGCTCAGGCTCTCCCATATATCTTTATATCTTTTAGGATAATAAATAATAATGATCCATATTCACATTGCATTTTGCATTTGCAAGATACTCTAAAAACATTAATTAATTAGTCCTCATGGCTCTCCTGTGTGAGAGCAGCAATAAAGCTTTGCATGAATATGGCACCTTTGAGCTAAGATTCTTAGATAACTTCAAAAATATTAATGAATATCCAGTGCGAAATAGGAGGTAAATAGTATTGTACACACTTTACATTTATCACAACAGAGACCAAGAACTTTTTGGATCAGGGTTCCAGAGCTGATATGCTGTTAGATGTTAGATGCACATATTCTAAGAGTTTAAGCTGTACATCATTTTCTCTAAACACTTTACCATACTATGCACGGCAAGGAAAAACATGTACAGGAAGGTTTTCCACCTCCAACATCTCTTCTGTAGATGTATAGCCTTTAGAAGTGGTTTGAAACATCTAGATCATACAGCAGGTTAGTTTAACCAGGTTCACTAAGTCAATAATACATCAAGGTAGGACAAAATTCTGCTAATAACACATACATATATATAACAATAAAATAATAAAATGCTATGGCTGTATAACAAGTAATAGTGATGCATATATATAACTAAAACTTTTTAAAGGCAAGCAGAAATTTTTGAATAAAGAAACTTTATGTATCCATTAGGAAATCACCAGTTTAAGCTCACACCTTTTTTTACTTATTTGGATATATCAAGCAATTGCATGGCTCGGTATATAGTCTTTCTTTGCATAGGTGGAGTCTTCAGTGGAAAGAAAAAAAAGACTGAAAATACTTTCAATGTCTCAATACATAACACAGTAAGCTCATTTTAGGTCTGTGCAAATAAAAATTAAATATTTAGGAAAATGAGAAGAAAGCATAGAAAAGTCATGACAATTCTCTCAATGAACTCCTGGAAGATAGTTCAGAAGAGCTGCTGAAACTGTCCCAGAACTACTGGAATATTTTCAGACACAGTAATACTAACATCACTTGGAAATGTACATGAAATGTTTGGGAGGAATATTTAGATGACAGTGAAGGGATAGTACTGTTAAACACTCTCCAAAATACAAGGACATTGAATAAAAACCTTTTTTCCTGCATTTTTAATAGTTATTCAGAGAAAGTGTTCTCTTTCCTTTGTCTTGTGATTTTATTACTGTCAACTTCTGACTAGTTTTAGTTTTTTAGAATAAATTAATTCCTCCTCCAGTGCCATGTATTATTCTGCAAATGTGAACATGCATAGGTAGCTTGTGGAGAACAAGATCTGCTGGTAAGTGCTGCTTATATGCAGTAATTTTTGCTGTTCTTCATTACCTTTCAGCATAACAAATGAGAGGTAGAGAGAAAAAACAAGAGAAACCTAGCAAAGACAATAAGCTAGATGGATCTTTTCTGGTCTGAATCTGTAAGATATTTATCATTTCTTACAGGGAATGGAGGAAGATTTTGCTCCGGAATCAGCTACAAAAGAAAACAGAAGGAGAAAACTAAAAAATAAAAAGTTGAAAGTAAGTTGAAATAGTAAAACATACACTTCAAACTAAAATCGTTACCATTCTTCTTCAGAACTAAGTTACCATTAAACAAGAGCAACTCCTGTGGTATTATTTGCCTGTCATTTCCTGGTAAATCAGTGTCATTAGCATTGATTTTTTAGAGGAGAGATTAAAAGAGGTTTAGTTAGGAGAGTAAGGCAGGAGTATATATTATCCAAGCCAATGTAGCTCTGGGTCTCAAAGATGACATTTCCCTCTCTGCTTCATTAACTTGCATAGCTTGTTGAGCTTTAGCTGTTTCTAATTAATTCTTTTACTGGCTTTTTTGAATGTGTATCATCTCTGGCAAACCATATAAAATGAAGAAATCTCTCTGAGGTTTTACCCTTTTAATTATTATTTTTATTGCTTAAATGAAGCTCTGGAATTGCAAATGTTGACATTTTAGTTGATTCTAGTCATTAGAGTTTTCAAAGGAGGAAAAAGGGGGAAAAGGCTAAGGAGAGGAGGGGGCAGTGGAGATAAAATAATAAATAAATAAATAAATGAAATCACAAACTGAGCAGGATGTTCAGCAAATGCTGTGGAAAATGGAAAATAAACAGGTTTGTCAAAAGTGACCTCCATGATGGTTTTGCCCTTTTAAATACTAACAAGGAAGGAAGCATCATTATAGGCAATTCCTCTCTGTCTTGAGCACAGGCTGACAAGTAAATGAATGGAGTTTTGCACTCCTGCCTGTCATTTTGTTTTATTTGGATAGAGCTTAGCTAGCAAATGCGGTGAGTACACGCATACACATAAATACTCGTTCACACACAGTCATTCACACTTTTTTTTAAAATAATGAGCATGAAAACACATGGTAGGACGTGCCTGGTCTTTTGGGGGAAAAAAAAAAAGCAATAAACCCCACAAACAAACCCACAAACCTAAACAAAGCACATCTGATAGAATGAATCTGTATTTTGCAAAGCATGTTTCAGAAAAGTTTGGATTCGTACCTTGCTAATGCGCTGCTCTGTCAACTAGTTCATTTGCTTGCCAGATCACCATACTGATTCCTAAGTTGATACTTTAAGAAAGAGGGACATTCAGCTTTATTGCAAGGACAAAATGATATCAACATAAGATGAACAATGATAAGCTAGGGAGTGAACTAGGGATCAAATTTAAGACTAGATATAAGGAAGAAATTTTTTACGCTGGAGGTGGTGAAACACTGGCCAAGATTACCCAGAGAGGTGGGAGATGCCCTGTCCCTGGAAACATTCAAGATCACGTTGGATGGGGCTCTGAGCAAGCTGATCTAGTTGAAGATATCCCTGCTCATTGCAACAGAGTTGGACTAGGTGACCTTTAAAACTCCCTTCTGGCCCAAACCTTCTATGATTCTATGATGTGTCAGTTATTACCTGACTGCCTGTTCTGTTGCTTGTCTGATCACTCATGTAAGGTAAGTTATTTCCCCCTATCCCATTATTTTTGATAAAACAAACAAACAAACACTATTGAAGTCTTCTCCACATGAAATTGTCACTGTTTAAAGCAGTTTTATCACTGTCTCAGACCCTCTCATTACTGCTATACTGATGACCATGAAGTCATGCTAAAATCTCTCAGTGAGATTCATCAACCAGAAGGATGGGAAGAAAAAGCAGGAGGCCAAATACAGCCAAGCAGGAGATCTGCTAGCAGCCAAGAGGGAAGCTGAAGGGACAACACAAACTTTTCCTTATCCAATGACTCAGAGTGTATGCTATATTAGACAACACTACTGCTTTTATTTCACTTTCAGATTGTTCCAAAGATCAGTGAGGCCTGGCTGGAGGTAAAAGGAATTTGTTTACAAAGCCATTAGTTATTAGTATGGTGAAAACATGGAATGTCTATCCAATACATACAGTAGAAGCAGTATTTTTCAAAGAAATTTGTTCCTGAAACCAACCAGAAGTGGATAGAATCCCCCTAGAAAAATACTTTTAATTTGCAATTTTGTACATCTATTGCAATTAGGTAGAACTGGCTTTCTCATGAATACATCAAGTGGCCATTTTTGACCATAGCTGCAATAGAAACCAAAAGCCATGTTCATAAATATTTATAAAAATATTCATCTTAATACACATTCTGAGGCCAAATCTTTTGGCACCTTTACCCAAACAGGGAAGGGAATAAATAAATATGACTTTGACCAAAATGATCAACGTGGGGTCAAACAGATGCTTTGATAAAGGATGCTATACATTCCTGTCCAAATATAGTTACATTATCTTTCTATTGTGAGTATAAACAACACAAGAAAAGTATTTTTATTTATTAAAATAAATTGCATCTGAGAAAATCATGGATGGCTAACGCACCTTTCAAAATAAAAATAGCTCCACTGCCTACTTCGTTATTAGCATTTCAAATGCTATTAAGAACCTGATTCTTGGATTGGAGGACCATTGAGTACCATGCTTTGGGCAAAAAAAGCTCTAAAGAAACCTTTATAGAAGTTTTTTTTAAGAAGAAACCTTCTTTTTTAATAGCAATAAACACATTTGGTGGCATCACCTTTCTTATATTTATCCAGCTTGTTTAAATTTATCCATGATTATATTTAAGCATGAAGTTTGCCTCTCTTAATGGAGGGATTAGATGCCTCCAAAAATGTTATTCATCCCAGCTTTGTTAGTTGCTTATATTAGGATGGTGTGACCTACCCGTTTGGAATGCTCTCTCTTTCTGCATGACAGAAAGTGACTGTTAAAGTGGTGACCACAGGTTACTGTGAGCAGCACTGAAGCTGGAGGTTATCTTCAAGTGACCGAGCAATCACTTCTTTGAGGAAGTGGCAGTGGGTGGACCACATTTCAAGAGCTGGCTGTGTGGCTGAGTGTAAAGGTGAACTGCGTGGAGCAAACGACACAGGAGTCATCACCACCTCAGAGGTGCAACCAGCAGATAGAAAAGGAAAACTGAAAAATGAGAGAGGAGGGATGAGGCCATCCAGGAGAGGAATTCTTCACTGGCTGAGCACGTGAGCTACTGTAGCGTATGAAGGCACGGACCTTGGTCGGTGATGCAACCAGAATCGTTTATTATAACAAACGGGCAGCTTATATGTATCTTCTTTCCCAACCAACACGCCCTTGCAACCCCCAACTGCTAGGCGGGCCAAATTCCCCTCCATCAGTCGGGCTGTTAGACATTGTTTATGGGTCATTAGGACTTGATCACGGGCCTTCACCTGCCAGTGTTCTTGCTTTTTCTATTCCTTCTTCTGGTCTCTGCTTCTTCCACAATCCTGTTCACCCACTTCTCCACCTTTTTTGTTTAACATACAGAACAATGCTTGCGTTATTTAACATGTCCTAATGATTACATTGAACTTATACCA
>JAOXNO010000020.1:7334598-7352923 GCA_028565335.1 Limnodromus scolopaceus
AACTAAAATGCTATTAAGAACATCTGAAAAAAAATAAAAATAAAGAGATGTGTGGACCCACTCAAATAAAATGAGACAACAGTGAAGCAATTCCAGTAGAAGCAAGACTGTCTGAATCAGTTTGGTTACCAGCTCAGTTAGAACAAAAATTGTTCTGAATGTCTGCACCAGATTCTATCCGATTCAAGTTTCAATTTCTCTGAACTTGATTAAATTCAATTAGCTCTTCTTATTTAGGTTTCGCCTTTTCTTTTTCACTGCCTGTTGTCTTAAGAATGAGATAAAAGAAAAGAGATTACTGAACAACTGAGAAAGATTGTTGATTTTCCAAGGATTAGCCAAAGTTGGGAGTCAAGTCTTGAAAATTCTCGAGAGGGTCCCATCAGTCTGTGAAGAAAATGGAGATTGGTGGCAGTCCAGGTGTTCTTCACCTCTAAGCATAATTAGAGGTTGATTTCCAAGCCTCTGCAGTACTTCCTAAAACTTTTTGCCACAAGTCAGAGATTAAGTTTCACATTGTGAGAGCATCTACAACCAATGACATTAACACTTAGAGAAAGTAGCTATATTCTCAGTACAATCAACAGAAATAGCTAATATAGCCAGGTATTTCCAAACTGGCCAACCTCTTTTGCTGCTCTCAAAGACTTGCTATGTTTGTTACCTCTTGTAACTCCTGATTTACAGCCACTGATAACAGGAGGTGAATAGATTGAGAACTTGCTCATTTATCTTGCCTAGAGTTTTGCTGGGAATAGGCAGTAGTAGGGAGTAGAGTAAGATTCCTTCCAAGTACATCTTGGCAAGAATATGTGTATTAAAAGCTCTTCTTCCGCTAATTAATTCTGAAAAGAAGCACAAAAGAAAGTTGTGCTGCTTGACAGCTGCCCTGAGTATCTTAGTGTCAGAGTTGGTTAGCACATGCCACTGATCATATTCTTTCAGCTCAGATGCATAAGTTTCAGTTAGCTTGTGCAAGAGTTAATGGAACTGGAAAAAAGGAAAATGTGTCCTCTTTCAGGTGGGAATTCAGCTGATGTTTCCCTGTATATTTTCCGTCACTCTACAGAAGCAGTTTACATGATTACGGGGTGGTATATTTTCAAAACTTGTTTCATTAAATAGAATGGAAGCATCTCCCCCATTTTCTTCTCTTTTCTCTTTCTTCCCTTTTTAACATTTTCTGTTCTTTATGAAAAATAATCCGAATAATGGAAAGTATAAGAAATCAAAGATTCAGGGACAGGAGATAAATCTTTATTTGGTGTGTTGAGTTGTGATAGTTTTCATTCGCACATACAACAAAGAAATGATTATTCTATCAAAAAAAAATTTAAATAAGTATCTTTAATACATATATACATGTGTCCTAAGAATAAATTTTACTTTTAATCTCAGGAAGAACAATTTCTTAGAGAGATCCTTTCAGAGGAGACATAAGAAGGAAAGGAGATTAATTGTACTAGATGATACTCCCAGTCAAGTGTCCACATTTATTCTGGTCTTCGAGGTACAGAGAGGAAGCATAAGAGTCATACCCTCTTTTATATGACTCTGTGGCAACCATGAGAGCACTTGCAATAATCTATAGTGTTTTGCCAATGATTCAGAATGTATTAAAAGAAAGAAAAAAATAGATACATTCAGATGTTGGGTTTTTTTCTCCAACTAATTCTAAGGCATCTGCTTTGAACATTAAAAAGCATTCTCTTTGCAAATATATAACTATTAAAAAGAAAAATCATAGATAGTCTTGGCAAGCTACCTACCTTCCTAAAATCTATGAGAAATGCATGGCTTCATTTAGAAGCTCAAGAGCTTCAGATCTCTTCAAGTGAACAAGTTCCTCTGGATGCTCAGGTGGTAACTCTAACACTAATCTCATTTGCCACCTCTGGAACCTACTGTGGGAAATCATTGCTCATAATTTACAGCACCACAGCACAATCCACAGGAGCCTTATGTGGTTGCTCTGGATGATCATCCTATCTCATTCAGAGTACTTTGTCTCTGAGGATCCAGTCTTGCAATGAGCTTTAATTATTCATCAGCTTTCACTTCAGCTGAGTCCATTCCAGGGCCTGGTCTAGGGGTGGGAATCATTTCACCTTGTGTTAAGTGTCTGTAGAGTAGAAATGGAAGGGAGTCCATATTTCAGTCTCTCTTCCCATTAATAAAGAGAAATAGGAACATTTTGGGCACAATTCAATGACCTATTTTTGACTTGCACCTTAGGATTAGATGAATTGTGCCTTAAACGTGCTTGATTCTCCATCGATTACACAGCCTCAAGTGACTGGCTCAGATGTCAACAGCTACATTTGGGCAGATGAATCTCACCCAGGAGGTTTACATTTTATTTAATGATTTTGCATTAAGGCACCAGAGACAAGATGCACAGGAAAATGCAGTCGAAGAGAGATCATTTTCCTCTGCTTGTGGTACAGTGATATTTTGTGCTAATGTTTTGCAACTGTTGTTCAATGTTCGCTTCTTTGCAAGTGGTGCAGTAGTGAGGAGGTTGGAGGTGCCGTGTCAGCCTGTCTCAATTCTATCAGCAGCTGCCATAGCGGGAGAAATCCTAATTTGGTACAATATGCCAGTAGATGAGGTTAGCTCAGCAGCAGCAGCTAAAAGACAGATGTAAAATCAGTAGCTGATGATTTTACATCAGAGGAGTGAATGTAAAATCAATGAGAAGTTTTAAAGTGGGGAATGGCCTAAATTTAACAAGGGAAATTAAGTCAACGTTTATTTTAGTAAACGGAAAGGTTTTCCCTCTCTCAGACTAAGACTATGATTAGCAGAGTGCTAGAAACTAAGAACATTTTAACAGAAGCTTGCTCTAAGCACAGCTTCGTGGTATCGAAAAGGTAATCTGCATTTCACTGAATGTTCACTGATTCAAACAGTATAGACAGAAGAAAATATGTAGTCGTAGTTGAAAATGATGTTATGTAATATTTTCCAAAGAGAAAGAAATGTTTTTTCTGAATTTTTATTTTTCTTTGTTTAAATATATTATCAAGCTTCATGAGTAAAAACTGTCTTTTGTCCTTAAAATTTTTAAGCTCTTTCTTTCCCCTTCCCTTCTGTCTTTTTTACCTTCCACCTAATTCTTCTTCCTGGAGTTGGGGAAAGGGGTGGAATAAGGAAGAAGAAAAAAAGGAGAAACAAAGGGAAAATATGGGAGAAAACCATTAAAATGAAGAAGAAACATTACAGCACAATTCTTTCCCTTTCTACTATTTTTTTTTCTTTTCCAACTTTTCTTGTAAAAAATGGGTGAAAAATTGAAATAAACCACCTTCTAATGGAAAGGATTTTGAACTTGAACTTCTGTTAGCTCTATTGTTGCACAGTAAAGGTTAAGTACATGCTAAACTTTAATCATATACTCCCAAGGAAGTCTGAATGAAACATTCATGTTCATACAGAAAGGACCTTGGAACTTGGGTTTAAAATTTTTGCATATATATTTCTAAGCAAGCCAGCACTTAAGTGTTTTGGTGTGTGGGCTCACCTTCATAACATTTAAGATTCTGTGCTGAAACCTCTGTTGTATAAAACATGCCTCTCTGAACCCTGTCCCAGAGATTTATGTATGCCTGTGTATCAGTCTCCTTTCTAGAACGTGTGATCAGACATGAGCTGGCAGATTACAGTTTAGGCGTTTGCAGTGCTGTGACATTTCCACTGATCAGCTCACCTCTTTCCAGATTCTGAGGAAGTCTAATTTGGGAAGAAGTCTTAATTTCTTATGTGTTTTAATATTGCCTTTTAACTCAGAATATATTGAATGCATATGTGCACAAACATTCATATATATATATATATATGCACCTGTATAGATGTACATGTGTATGTGAATCTCAGTTGCCAATGTGTCGTTTGCCTGCACTGTTGGTATTAGAAGCCAAAGAGCTCCATACTGTCTCTTTTAAGAATTATTTTTTGTTTTGCATATCCTTTGTTAATTTTTAACACTTAATTCTAAGGGAAAATGCCTCCTACTGTTGTCAGTTTTCTTATCCTGCAGTACTTGACAGAAGGTTTCAATTCACTCACTCTGTTTTAAAACTAGAAGACGAAACTAAACTGACCATTTTTACTCAGTTCAGAGCCATACTAGAAAAATACTGGGGTTCAGTTGAAAATTTGCCACACTTTTCTAAAAAGAGCTTGGCTTCGGGTGGGATAAAAGATCTTCTGGAAATATTTTCCTGAATATTCTCTCTTGCCCATCAATCTCTGTGCCAACTTCTGTCTTCACTCCCCCATAACTACACACATCTCTGACTCCTAGATAGCAAAAGGAAAGAAGATTAGTTCCTCCATTTACACAGCTGTAGTATTTTCTGACACTTGGAACAGGAAAAGGTAGTGGTTTCTTAACCAGTGACTCTCCAGTAAATATAAATACCACATTAGTATCTATTTTAAAAGTCAATCATAAAAAGAAAAAGAAGTATTCTGAGACTCTTCTGGATAAAAAAGACTAAATCCCAAATCCTGGAGTTTTGGAATTCTACAGGGAGTCTGCAGCAGTGGATAGACTCTCCACTGTAATATTGAGATTTTGCATGAGATACAATATTTTGAGCAGCAGGAATATTAAAAAGAAGGATTCTTAAAACAACATTTTAAACTAAAATTATATATCTAAAATATAAAAATGAGAGTAAGGTAAGTTAAATATATCATGTTATACAAAAGAGAGAAGAAAGAATACATGGCTAATATGGGACTGTTTTCAAAACATTATAATATAGCCTCTCAAAACCTATAATATGATTAAACATCCCAATGAACCTGCATGACATAGTGTAATGCAATTATTCAAGCTCTTCCTTTTATTAGAACCTTCATATATAGTCATATAAAGCACATACAGTGTGTGGTATGTGTTATCAATTTATTTGTTCCCTATCTAGATTTATGTTTCTTCCCCAGAGTGAAAATAAGATGATCTCTTTAACTGATGATTTTAAGATTCAGATTTTGGATGCGAGCTTTTAATTGCTATGACAGCAATGTGTTTACTGTGTCTAAAGATATGCAAACTGCTTTATGAGTAACTTGATAGTCTACTATGTGTTTGTTTGTGATCTTATTTTGTTAGGGGCTGATCCAGAGCTCTTTGAAGTCCGTGGAAATTTTTTCATTGACTTCAAAGGGTTTTTGGCTCAGACCCTTATCCTTAAATACTGAATAGATTAACAACTGATTTGTGAATAGTTTGCAATGCCAAAAGGAAGGGAAAAAAGCCAGCTTTTATAAAATTATGTATCTGGCAAATACTATTTGACCATCTTCTATTAATATGTGTATTAATATTAAACCAGCACCACAATGGCATATGTACACTCTTGGGCTGCCAGAACCATGTAGGAGAAAAGTAATGCTCTACATACGGAAATATTTAATGATATCCTTGTATTTTACACACAGCTTCACCTAAGCCTCTTCCAAGAGCGAGGCCACTGGAGTATTCAAGGATGCACAACCATTTCCTAGGCAGAAGTTCTTTCCCAGATGTTCAGTTTGACCTGGGGCAACTCAATCAAAATCTGTAAGGTTTCCAACATTTCTAGTGGGGATTTATTTTTAAAAATGTGGCATATGGATTTTTCTGGCAATAATGAAATATAGCTGTGCACACTCCATTAAATAAAATGAGACTGTAATCCTTAAAACTGTGTGAGTAACTGGAATTGGAAAGCTGGGAGCTGGAAAAAAGAAAAAGGTTCAAGGTGAAGAAAAGGAAGAGATTCAGAAAGGACATTTGAAGAGTTGACCCTTGCAGAAGACGGAATGAACAATATGGAAAACATGGACTCAAAAGACATATAGTCGTTCTGAAAGGATGGATAGATACATCATTGTATAATTAACTAAAAAAAAAAATCAGATAAAAAGATGGGTAGCCACTTAATAAAATTATGTCAATAAGTAGATTTTTTAAGGCTTTCTGTGGAATTCTCTCTGTATCTCAACTTCTTGCTGCTTAAAAGCATAAGAATGCTGCTTTTGGTAGTTAAATGTCTTGCTTTTCATTACAGCAGTTTTGAGGCTTTCAAAGCAGGAAGAGAGGCTTAAGAAATCCTACCTCCATAAATTCAGTTCCAGTTTCAAAGAACTTAAAATATCAATAGACAAAGCAGAGAAAAAAATGACTCCCTAAAACATTTCTGGGCTTTATCATGGGGATAGGGCCTGACTCTTTATTTTGTGCTGCTTTTCACCCCAGCACAAACTGGGGAAGTTAGGATTCAATAGAAGTCTTGCCCCCATTATGCTCCAGGAGCCCTGATCACAAAATAAGTAATATCATGCAGAACCACATTTTCTGTGGGAGCCCCCTGGAGCCCAGCAGAATCATCCTTTCCAGGTGCATGTTCTTCTTCTTCCTCATTTTGTTCCCTTTGCTTTTCCAGAAAATGTACGCAAGAACCCTTTTCACCTTGCTACTTATTTTGAGCTTCAAAGTTTTTCTCTCTTTTTTTTATATATCAGAACAGTACTTCCTCTTTCAGTGTGTTCTATTTAAACCCAGGAGACATTTCTACAGTGATCTCTGCAAGAGTTTCATGAACCTCTCCTTTATTAACAAATGACCATGTACCTGTAATGGCTTCATGCACCTGCATTGCTGTCTGAATAACATGCTGAATAACTCCTTTCCCTCTGCTTAATAGATATGAGCACTGAGTGCAGTCGGCACTTAGCAATAATAAATAACAATAACAATAATATTAATTTAATTCCATCTAATGGAATAATTTGCTGTCTAATCACGATAATAAAGGGAGTCCATTATGCCACCAAAATGGTTTGCTAAACCTGAGCCTTTCTACCAAGTAACTGGAGCAGCTGCTGCCGCCGAGGTCTTGTCACATTGCAGAAGCACTCAGCTGGCCAAAACTTCCTGGTGCAGAGACATCAGTCTCGCTCCCCGCCAGCTGCTGGGCTCACTCTACAGACAGCCAGTATAGCCGTCAGCTCTGCCCCTCTGGTGGACAATGGAATTCAGTAACGAATTCAGCACTTGAGCAACATGTTGCGTTTTTTTTGCGTGAGCAGTGTCCGTGGCAGCTGTGGGAGAGCTGGTAGTTTTGGTAGGAAAGGAACAAATCCGAAGCTGTTAGGAGTATGAAGGGAAATTAATGTTACTTTCTTCATTGCCTGTAAAATTCAAAGGCAGAGAACTACCGCTGTACTTTCCTCTGTTCTTTCCTTAGCCTAAAGAGATACTGTGTAAATGGTAAGAGCTGTGTAAGAGAATATAAAAAAAAAGGCATAGGTATTTGAGAATTTTTGTTCAGCACTAAAGGGCAGAGCCAGTAAAACTCATTCCTGTAATGAACTAGACTGAAAAATTTAACTTTGGGCACAGTTTAGGAACCTCACTCTATCTTAATGACTCACAAACCCCTGTCCTGACTGCTGAGGCATCATAGTGTTCAAAGGCATCTCTGTTTTTTGCTGCAAGGCTTACAGATCACCTTAAACCTCCATTAGCACACACACCCAAAGCCATCGTCTTGATAGCAGCAAGCAGCCCACATGCTTTTTTCACCTAAATCTGCTTAGAATTGCATTGCTGGGCATCCTTTCGTCTGCCTCCCCCGGGGTGCCCAACGCACAGGGGCAGTGCTGTCTTTTGTGCAAAAGGCAGCAGCTCCTGATCAGAAACACAGTAGAAGAGTACGTGGCACTGATTAGAGCAGCTAGTTTTCACTTTGTGTTTTACACACATGTGCTCTTTTGTGTCAGGCATCTCCAACTGACCCTTGCCACAGTTCATGAGAATGCCTGAACTGTTAGTCTTAATATAATTCTTCTTTACCGCCTTTATGGTCCCTGAATTACCTAAATTTTTTTATTCCTTATTTTTTATGTTTAGGGAAAGACAAACAAGATAGTACAAGGTAGAGTATGGTGTACATGGGCATCCACCCAAGTACATGTTATTCTGTTACAGTCGTTGTATATCTTCTGTTTCTCTCCTAAGTGTGAGAGTGCTTCTAGAAGACCACACACAAGCACCTATCATCAGGTATACTGTAAATTCAAACCCTGCCTTATTTAATGATCACTTGCTTATATTATCAAATCTTATATATACATAAAAATATACAAGACAATATATTAGTAAAAAAAGGGAGTTAATAAGGCCTAGATTGGCACAGTCAAGGCATGGAGAGAAAAGTTAGCAACACAAGTGTAGGACCTGATGCGCTATGTTTTCTAGGCTCAGTGGCAGAGCTGGTTGGAAGGAATAGTCAGGACACAGCTCTACTCCTCCTCAGCCTTGAAATGGGGTGACACGTGGCTATACATGAAGTCAGCCGCATCGCATTGCTCTGTTGGTGGCTGTACAAAAGACTGCAGCCCCAGGGGTCAGCCTGGCTGAGGTGGGCTTCAGTCTTGCCTCTTCTACCCAGCTGTGAAGGCTGCCGCTCCCTTTCTCTCCCAGTAAACCAGCACGTTTCTCAGTGTTAGTTTTAGAATTCTGGCTTCTGAAACATGGTCTCAATATTAATTTCCTGAAGAATAATTTTTCATCAAGTGATTTACAGAGGAAAAATGATTCACGAAGAAAGTGGCTGGAAAGCATGAACAGAAAGACAAGCAGTGTCAGGTGTTCCCAAAGGAACAGGGAAAGTGAAAATGCTAAAGTTAACTTGCTGTGATAAATGGGACTCACAACTAGGAAGCTGTGGAGAGTCTACAGCCACAACTTGCCCACATGCATAACTTTTTTGTGTTTTGCCTGTTTAGCTTTAAGCTTACAGAAAGTCAGAACCCAATGCTTATAACGTCCAGTCACCAGATGTGGGCTGAGAAATAGTCTTACACATAACAGCACTGACAGGTTGAAGTAAATAACTGTCATTCTTAACCACACACATCTGCAAATCCCAAGAGTGCTTTGCCTCTACATGTATAGTTGAATCTTATGGTAAAAGCTATATTGTCTGCTTAATGGACTTTGCCGTTCCCAGTAATTCATGATTTGGGTTTAAATGTATTTGATCATGGTTCATAAGAATGCTGTCTTTGTGGTTTTGGCTTTGTTTTTTTTTTTTCCTATGTAACTCAAAGGTCCTTGGGAAGCTGGGATCTTTCCTTGATTTAATTAAGAGGCATCATGTATTTTCTTTCTGTGGTATTTCCCTTTCAGCTCAGTTTTGCTAAATCGTAAACTTAACTGCATTAGATCCAGTGATATGCAAATGAGTCCTTTTAAAATCCACCCCCTAAGCTCCAGAGACATGTGGGGTGTATTACACGGAGAAATCAGAGCCTCTGGGGTTCATCTGTTGTTAGTCCTGTCACAAGTGACATCCTTGAATACACTCTGGTGTCTTCTCCCTCGTCCTCTCCCTTAAAGTACTTATTTGCAGATTGTAGCATTTTGAGGCTTTGAAGTGCCACCTACAACTAAACTGCCACCCACACTTTCCTCTATTTAGGTCAGAGTCACTTCAAACTAGAAAGAAGAAAGCCACACATGCACAGACACACACACAAACAAAACTGATGCAGAGAAAATCAAATAATGAGGTGCAGCCACCCAAGGCTGGTGTGAAAATCAACATATGGGGAATTATTGCGAGCGTTGGGCTCTGCTTCAAATGGGCTTGTTTTGCCTGGAACCCTGAGATGAGCTGAAAAAGGCAGAGTCAGTTGCTTCACTAATCGCTGAGCTACCTGCAGAGAAACAGGCAACCATAAAAAGAAACAAAACAATAGAGAAATAGATACAGAGGGAGCCTCTGCTGAATGGTGTAGGAAGGGCTAGCTGGCACCTTCTGGAGCTGTAAACTGCAGGTTAAAAATACCTTCTGCAGCAGTCACTACAAAAGCTAGACCTTGGGTTTTGGATGCTCCTCTGTTGCTCAGGCACCTGCATGGAGAGCTTTCCAAGGCCATCACAGTGAGGGGCGGATGTGACTCCAAAGCACTGGGCTGCCCACTGCCAAGACTGAAGGTGTTGGTGGAGCTCTGCTTTAAGTGTTGAAGTAGCAGGACTGTTCTTGTGGATTTGTGGTACAGAGAATTCAAAGGATGTCACTGAAGGGGATACAGGTTTTAGCCTGAAGTGCTTGGGAAAAAAAAAAAAAGGGAAAAAAAGAGGTGGAAAAATATTTTAAAAAGTTTAAAAATTCTTAAATCACTCAACAAATCAATTATAGAATTCCACCTACATTCTCAGAGGTGTACAGCAATATGACAGCAAAAAAAGACACTGTCCAAAACAAATTAGTGGATTCAGTTTATAGAACTCTGATCTTTGGTTGATGTCTAAGACTGGTAAGATGAGGCATTCTTGAAAGATGCTCATCTCTCTCCTTGCAATTAGACAATCTCATTTTCTTTTGATAAATTAAATCGAATCATCTTGAAAAGGAAAGAAAATATTCATTTAGTGTTATTGTTTTGATTCCTATTTTTGTGGTTGTTAGGCTACATTATAATATGTATTTAAATGGCAATGCATCCATAGATTTAGTATAATGTAATGATTAACACTGGACATCTTTCTCTTTAACAGAATTAAGAAATGTGACAATATAAACAGGTGTTAGAGATTCAGATTTCATTTTTTTCCCCGGAAAAATTGTGTAACATATTTCTCTGTATGTCTTTATGTGAACAAAGTGCATATCAAAGCTTGGCAGAAAACTGAATTTCAAAAATGTCAGAATTTCCAGGAGGAGGGACATTCTTTACCATTGTGGAAAAAACAGAGGATTTGGACTTAAATGTGTCTAAATCTGTCTAAAGTCCCACAGAAGTTGATGTGGTTTTGGCATCCAAACGGAAGCACAACTTTAAAATACCATGACAAATCCAGACTACTTACCTAAAGGCAAACAGATAAATTCCAAGATGAACTGATGGCTTGTCTACATTAACATTTCAGTTCAGATTAGGAGTGTACCTTTTCAGTGAAACTTCTGCTGTTTCCATTCCGGATATACTTAAATGAGATGACGCACTCCCAAAGACCACCAGTGCACTCCTACAGTGCTTTAATCCCAGCTGGCAGCTAGAGCCATGCAGCCACTCGCTCATACCTCCCTTTCTCCCCCAAGAAAGGTGTGGGGGAAGAGGGGAAAAAAGAGGGGAAAAAAGAGGGGGAAAGGAAGAAAGAGAACCTTACGTGGGCTGACATAAGGACAGTTTAATAGAAACAATAACAGAAAAATAAAAATAACAATAACAATAATAATAATGACATTGGTCACTCTCACTGCCTAGTGAATTGGCACCATTCCAAGCAGTCACCAAGCAGGCATCCCGCCCCACAGCTAATATCCATTTATATACTGAGCATGACATCTATGGTATGGAATATTCCATTGGCCATTCTATGATTCTGTCTGTACTTCTATGGGGAGCTGAAAAAAGTCCTTCAGTAGTGTAAATACACTTAGCAACAACTAAAACCAATAGGTATTATTGACGTTGCTTTCATGGCAATCACTAAAAAGAAAATTAACACTTTCCCAGATGAAACCAGGACAACTCCAGATGCCCATAGGTGTACAGTCTGCAGAACCACCCTAAGGTGCTCCCCTGAAGTGCATATGATATGGAGGTGCTTGTCCAGCCATTGGTTAAAAAGCCTTACCTCCAGTGATGAAGGTAAATACTTAAAGATTAGTGGGATCATATTCCTGAGAAACACAAGGTGGTAAAATGTGACTGCGTTTGCACGTGTGTGTGTATGTAATACAGTTATAACCATGCCAGCAAAGAAAATATTGCCAGTGCTAACATACTACAGAGACCTTAGCACCATATTGTACTGTGGTGAATATTTCTTTTTTTGTTCCGCTCTAGTTTTATACCCTTCTTAAACCACATTATTGAGACTGGTTCCCATATCCCCTAGTAGTGATTAGTTAGTCAAGAGTGAGAAAGTTTCAAAAGAAAATGTGTGTATAAATACAATAAAATAATTTTTCATTTTTACAGCTGTAATAAAAGCAGGTAAAAAAGAGAAAGGAAAACAGAAACCAGCCAAAGAAAAAAAAAATAAATAAAAACAATGAATGCTACTAAAAGGAGAAATAAAAGACAAACATAGTAATGGCAGGTCAGGATTCAGATAGGACCTTCAAATCATACAGGAAATGTGAAAAGCATTCAGCACCAGTATTCAACCCGCAATATGCATAAAACAAAAAGATATTAATACCTGGATGATGTACATCTCTCACCCAAGGCAGACTCAAGCTAACTAGAAAAGTCAAGCACTTATCATGAAAATTATGTGAAGGATTATAAGACCAACATCCCAATCATTCTTAGAGAGGAAACACAAACTATAAAATCCCTAGTGCCAGTTATTTAGTGAGATGTAGCTTTGATTTTCTCTCTCTTCTTCTTTTCTTTCAGCTTGATAAAGAAAACTCGTCTAAACAATAGAAATACCTCCTGTGCTGTACCAGTAACATCCGAAATCTATCTGAGTAATAATGTGGTTTGAAAAACCATCACAGAAGTTCACTGAAAATATTGCTAAACATACACTCCAGAGAGACAATATGGCTTACGATTCACATAAGAGAGATGAAAATCAAGCTAAAATACAGGCTACATGATGTGCCCGGGATCTCACCAGTATTTTGTGACAGACCAGGGTTGTGAACCGAGGCTAATGTTTCGATAGTACTTGACTACACAGACTTTGATTTAAATAGCGTTAGTTACAGCAGAGGTAGCTGTAAATCCCGAACTTGCAGCCAGGAAAGTGAAGCAGAGAGAGAGAGGAAGTGATTTGCATATAAGTAAATTTGTGGAAGATCTGGCAATTAAACGTATAATTTCTAAGACTGAAAGCAGTGTCTTAATCACAAGACCATGCTTTCTAAACAGCGGGGAACTACTATTTTTTTTTTTTCGCTTATGCTCTACGCCCAGACAAGTACTATTCAGCAAGAAGTTGGGTGACATTATCAATCTGGAATGTGCAGAAGCTAAAGTTTGCCACATACTTAACAGGAATTTACACAATGGTAGATTATTGCTAGATCAGTTGAAAAATTCAATTTGGAAAACACCTATGGCAATATCCAGGCTCACTGGTATTAAAAAAGTTTGAATTCAGAACTAGCTAAACCAGCAGCAAATAAGGGCCTGCAAGAGAAGACAGCAAAATATTTATCAGCTCATTTTCCCTAGAAAGTCTTTGAAAGCTTTTTTCTTCCTCTTTTTTTTTTTCCTTTCTCTTACATCTTTAAGTACTCCTGAAAGCTTGCCTCTGGCGCAGCTTCTACACAGGGGAGAACATCCCTCATTCCTTCAGCTTTGAAGCTGTAAAGTCAGAGCACCCTTGTTCAACTATGTGGCTTCCTCAAATGGGCTTGAAACATATTCTGTGCTGAAAACTTAGTCCAGACAAGAAACAGCCAACAACTCTAAAACAAACAAGCATTTTTGGGTCTGGAGAATATAAAACACATTAAATCTTTTTATACAGAAAAAAAGAGAAGGTATAAGTCCTTCAACCCAGTAACCTAAACCTCATAGAAGAAGAAGAAGCCTTTGTTGACTTTCGGTGATGTGTTTTCATAACTTGTTTTAACGTTGTCATTTCACCAATGTTCCTAAAAATCGGTTTTCACACTGTCTTACACAGTAGTTTTTCCTCACATCAGTCTTTCATTCAGTTTTTGATAGGCCATTCAGACAGCTGTTTATATCATCTCTTCTCTGGGGAAAAGGTTTTCACCCATTCTTCCAGATAGAAGTAACACACAGAGGTGATGAAACTGATTTAGACACAACGAATGTAAAATATTACAGATCATTCTTACTTTCTTTACAATGCCAGATATACATTCAGTCACATACATTGTATGTGTTTGTTTCAGTCTTCTTTGAATCCTTTGGTTGCTTTATTGTTTATAAACTCTTCTGGGATTTACAGAGTAGATATTCCTCATTCTAGGTCATTACAGGACTTGGTCTGATGGATACATTCAGGGTACGCCTAACAGATCAGGAGTTTTAGAAGACGTAACTAGAGGGAAGTATGCTGACAAGAATCCTTTTGAAATCCATAGTTTGCCTACTGGTTCAGGAAACAGGAGATTTGAGATTGATTTCCAGCTTTTTCAAGGAGGAACTTAAAACCTGCTTCTTAGTTACAGGTTCTTTGATGCTGGAGGTTGGTATGGGTGTAGTCTAAATTAGCTGTATTAAAACTGTCCATTTTGCATGCCATTGCTAAGAAAATATGTGTGAACATTATTCTTCAGTTTATTACTTGAGCATTTAAATGAAGGTGCAGATCTCAAAATTGCAATGCTTTTACCTCTCATTTAAGCCCATAATTCTAAAAGGAGACAGCACTAGAATGAAAAATATCTTAGTGTCATATGAATGCCTCATCACTAGGTTACTGGTCTTTTTCTCTTCTTTGTTGTTCCTTGCCTGAAGCCTACACTCCTCCCCAGATTCCATGACAGTGGTGGCCCAGCACAAAGAAAGTTGCTGTCATGGCTGTGATGGCCCAGGGCTTAAATGATAGGTGCTACAATAATGAGCACTACGGTGCCTCAGAGCCTTGGTGTCTCACTTACCAAAAAGATATACTACTCATCTCTGACAAAGTGTGCTTCATTACAATATCTCAGAACTTTTCTGTGGAAGTCAATAACATTGCTTTACAGGCAAGACATTAATTAAATTACTCAGCTATAAAGTGGCTAAACTGAAAATAAAACCAAACTTTAAGCCATTAGATACTCCTAACAGTTAGATGGACAGTCTGCCCAGCTCGGCCTCATATATATTTGGAAAACTGCTGGTGTCTGTTTCGAGTATTTTTTCATCAAGTGCAGTTTTGTTGTTGAGGTATGAGCCGTATAATTTCAAAGCTTAAGATCTCCTCTCTGCTTCTTTGCTTCTTGCTTTGTTCCTTTCATGGATGTGGTGGGTTGACCTTGGTTAGATGCCAGGTCCCCACTGAGCTGCTTCCTCACCCTCCTTCTCAGAAGGACAGAGGAGGGAGAAAATATGGTAAAAACTTGTGAGTCAAGATTCAGGCTGTTTAACAAAGCAAAAGCAAAGGCCACAAGTGGCAGCAAAGGAAAACAAAAGATTTATTCTGTACTTCGCATCAGTGGCAGTGTCCAGCCACTTCCGGGGAAGTAGGGCTTCAGTATGCATAGCGGTTGCTCCGAAAGACAAACGTCGTAATAACAAATTCTGTCCCCCTCTTCCTCCTTTCTTTTAGTTTTTATTGCTGATCAGACGTCATATGGTATGGAATATCCCTTTGGTTAGTTTGGGTTGGCTGTCCCCTCCCAAGATCTTCCCCACACCCCAGCCTACTTCCCCACACACTGTGGGTGTGAATGTTGGAGAGACACCATTGATGCTGTGTGAGCATCAGCAGCAGACAAAACACTTGTGTGTTATCAACACCTCTCTAGCTAACAATGCAAAGCGCAGCACTATGGGTGCTGCTGTGAGGAAAATTAACTCCATCTCAGCCAGACCAAATACAGTGGAACACACGGAGAAGGTACCCAAGTGTTTCATGGTGTTATTAATGTGTTGTCCAAGCGGATATGATGATATACCACAATATACATTTAGAGAGATGAACCTGAGCCACTTGGGTAGGCTTTTAAATAAAATTCATAAATAGCTTCTCTAGGATACTTCATAGGTTTCATATACGAAACCAAAAATATTCTTTAATCCCAGTTTCTTGGTCCTACCATGGCAGGAAAGAGAAAGCAAAGGAAAAGCTTATGTGGTGAAGTACAAAGCATATGTGAAACCAGTACATCATTAGGTCAAAATGCAGAGTTACCTTGAAAAAAATCTGTAATTAAGTATTGTCTACTTCTCTCCATTTCTTTTATCCTGCCTGACTCCTTTTCTTCCCCCCAGCTTCTCCACAAACTCAGTCTTTTTTGCTGGGTATATTGGAAAATAAATTAGTTGGATTTGTGCTATCAGGGAGTCTGTCATTAGGGGGATATTTGTCTTTTTCTGCTTCCCTTGTGGTTTCTATCAAAGGTTCAAGCATGTGGGTTATATCTCTCTTTATCTCTATTGTGTTTTAACTTAGAAGGGAAAGAAAACAGGAAAGATATTTTATCTCCTTATGTACCATATAAGGATCAGTTCCATTGAGGTAGCACCCATATCTATCTCCTGTTTCACTTGTCCACAAATAGTTTGAGCCAACTGACCAAACTGAAACAAAAAAGCGAGAATGTGATTTAGATAAGATTCCTTGTGTTGCTAAATTATTGAAAGTCCGGGTAACAGTGTTGGTTTGTGCAGCATCTGTTCTGCTTGGAGCTTATTTTAGGCATGATTTTCTGCAATTTGTAGAAAAATATAAAAAAAAAAAATGGAGGAAAGAGGTTTTTTAACCATGAATCATTTGAGGTAGTTGTTTCTTCAGTTTGAAATATAGTTGTATTTCTTCATTATTAATACAAATATATGATTATCTTGAAGTCTCAAATCAGTTCAATTAAATTTGAGTGGCCAACTAAACATGTACGCTTCTTACCATGCATGTATCTTCATCCTGTAAAATGCAGGGAACAATTTCACAATATAGAGTTTTTGCCTAGGATTTCAAAGACCTTCTGTGGCCAGTCAGTCATTGACTTCACTGAGTGGAGTAAGTTAACGTTTCTTATTTTCCCCACCAAATCCAGAGCGCTATGGAAAGGACAAAACTAGCAACAACAAATCATCCAGAAACAAATCCATCAGTTCAAATCACTCAGGTCTTGTAAATTTGATCAGAGTGCAAAACATATTTTAGGGAGCAAGTCTTGTGCGGTGTGAGAACCTTTTTCTTTTTTTTTTTACCCCCCCCAAATGGCTCTGTGTTTTGCATTAAATCTATTTTGTACTGAAGTACTTATTTAGCTGTGTGCCCATGGAGAGCTTCGTGCGCTCCAATTTGACCAAATACTTAAGCACTTTGTAAAAAGAACATTATGGTGACTGAGCAATAAATGTGATATGGGTGAAGCCAGTTGCATTTAGTAGTGCTTTTCACATTGACAAATGAGAACTGTGTCTGACCCCTTTATATATGCAACATACTACCCATAAACTTGTATTTTGCATGCTATAATATCCAAATTTTCTGCTTCATCTTTTTTTTCCCCTAATTTTGCATTTAAATGGACAAAGAAGCAATTACTTGCTTGAACAAAAAAAAAAAAAAAAAAGAAAAAAAAAGAACACAGCCTACATTCTAATGTTTAACACTGGTGCTAATTCTGAGTACTCTATTTTTGGATGATTTGCATTCTGGCTATAGAAAGCAACCAGTAAGAAAAAGCAAGACTGTGAATGAGACAGAGGCAAAAACATAGCCAAAGATGACTTAAGTGGTGATAAAAATACAGTGGCTGGGACAGATGTCTGAATTATTCATTTCTGTTGATACCATAAACACAGCACGGGGCAAGCTGTAATATGCGCCTTAGAGGTCACATAGATAACGAAATCAGTTGTTTATTTCAATAAAAATCATAGGAAGGAGTTTTGATTAAATAATAAGGATGTGCTAACCGTGATTTCTTTGAATACTTTTAAAGTAAATGTAGGGGAGGGTGGAGGAAATCTCTTTTTCACTGGGAAGCACAGCATTTCCTCTGTAAAAGGATTTTGCATTGTGATACAGCTATTTAATTCCTTATTTTGATATAAAAATACTACTACTTTCAAAACCTGAGACAAGTTAAAATGTTAGGCAGCTCCTGTGACTCTACGGTAACCAGTACCATTTCCCAGTTTTCCCTTTGTCTTATGTTTACTTACTCTCATATGTCACTTACATCACAAATTCTTGAGGGCACAAACTGGCTTTTTATTGTCTGTATAGAAGTCGAGCAAGGTTTGAGTGACTTAGTTTGATCCAGTAGACGTGGCTATACCTTCTTATTATCAACACATGGTGGAAGTGGTCTGTCCTGGAGAATGATCTGGTTCCTACAGAACTAGCTCAGAACAAATATTTCATCAATCTGTGCACATCTCTGATATATCTGTTGGTGTAAAGTTGCAAGGTATGAAAACGTTTTCTAATGGCAGCTGTATTTAAACTGATCAGGTGCTTATTACCTTGATATGTCTCGGGTTTGAGATATCCTGTCAATACAGAGGGACTATGTTGGTGTGTCACTGATGCACGGGAAATTGCTTTACTGTAATACCACAGAGATTTTTAATTTCTACAAGGTAAGAGATAACAGTGTTCCAAAAGTAAGCTAGTTTTCCAATGGAATTTTACTGCTTAAGCACCTTAGGGGTTTTT
>JAOXNO010000020.1:7371591-7383374 GCA_028565335.1 Limnodromus scolopaceus
ACTTGGGCCACTGTCTCACCACCGTCACAGGAAAGAATTTCTTCCTAATATCTACTCTAAATTTCCCCTCTTTTGCTTTAAAACCATTACCTCTCACCCTTTCACTCCACTCCCTTATAAAGAGTCCCTTCCCATCTCTCCTGTAGGCTCTCTTTTATTACTGGAAGGCTGCTACAAGTTCTCCCTGAAGCCTTTTCTTCTTCAGGCTGAACAACCCCAGCCTATCTTCATAGGAGAGGTGATCCATTCCTCTGATTGTCTCTGTGGCCCTCCTCTGGATCTTCTCCAACAGGTCCATGTCTTTCATATGTTGGGGGCTCCAGGGATGGATGCAGTACTGACTGCAGGTATGGTCTCACCTGAGCAGAGTAGAGGGGAGAATTACCTTCCTCAACCTGCTGGTCATGTTTCTTTTGATGTAGCCCAGGATGTGGTTGGTAATGTGTGCAAGCACACATTGCTGGGTCATGTTGAGCTTCTCATCCACCAACACCCCCAAGTCCTTCTCCTCAGGGCTGTTCTCAATTCATTCTTTGCCCAGCCTGTATTTGTGTTTGGGATTGCCCTGACCTGTGTGGAGGACCTTGCATTTGACCTTGTTGTACTTCATGAGTTTTGCCCCGACCCACCGCTCAAGCCTGTTTAGGTCCTTCTGGATGGTATCCCTTTCCTCCAGCACATTGGCTGCTCCACACAGCCTGGTGTTATCAGGGAACTTGCTGAGCTTTCACTCAATGCCACTGTCCATGTTGCTGATAAAGGTGTTAATGGCAGTCCCAATACAAACTGGTCTCCATTTGGACATCTAGCCATTGACCTCTTGAGTGCAGCCATCCATCCAATTCCTCGTCCATTGTAGGTGGTGCATTCATGAAGGAGATCTCTCTAGACACATGTGATCAAATAGAAAATTATTTTAGAATGCACCTTTGCTGCTTGGCCCCAGCACTAAAGAAGCTTAAACTTAAAGTGTTAATCATAATAATGATTAAATATAAATACTGGTAGTAGAGTAGAAGACTTGAAAGGCTAAAATATTAAAATCCAATGGTGTGAACCAATTAGAAAGGATGAACTTTCCAAAAGAAAACAAACATTGACAATCTTTGTCAAAATTGTGCTGTATGTTCTTTAATGAGGTGTGATTCAGAAGAAAAATGATCAGGTGAAGAAGTAAAATAATTTAAGGCAATTTTAGAAATAAATTTCTGGTTTGCTACATTGTGTATGATACAGTGGTTGGGATGCTGCGCTTGCAAAAGATTTGATGACTTACGCTGGAGAGCAGCTGTGGATTGGAAGGAGAATCTGTGAAGCTTTGTAAAGTCCTGTCATCTTAAAAGTTGGCAAGTTGTCAGAGCTAGATTACTCAGGAATCAATGTACTAATATGAAAGGGGTGTGTAAATAACAAAGAACCTAGAAGTTCTTATCCATTTATCACAAAATCAAAATAGATGGAACACAGGCAGAGTTATTAATTTCATTGTTGTCTTCTGCTACCTCATTCTTCATGGGGATGGGAAGAGAGGCAAAGTTTCAGTGGACAGAGACTGGATTAATGGAAATTCTGGTTAGAAATCAGGAAAAAAAATTAATGTTGGAGACATTCATATAGAGGAACAAGTTTCTCAGAAAATCTGTGGATTTTCCATCTTTGGAATTATCCAGAACTCAATTGGACAAGACCTTCGGCAACCTGATGTTGATGGACTTGGTTTAGGGGGGTGGTGAGGTTGGACCAGAAACTTCCTTTCCAGTGTAGTTATTCTAACGTTTTTGATGCTTTAATCAGAACAGCAAAAGACATATCAGTGGTAGGATCTTGGATAAGAAACACAAGTGGAAATTTTCATTCATGAAATTAAATTTGCCTTAGCTTTGCTTGATGAAAACTGATTGCAAGATTGCAAATTGGAATTTTAAAGCAATGCTTATAACCTATTTATGAAGGACATAGTTGAGAGAAAGGGGGAATTGTACTTTTTTTCTGAGTTATCAAGATTTCAGAAGTAAATTGCTTTGAACCACTGTGTGTGATGTTAGAGTCATGTAGGTTGGAAGGGACCTCGGAAGTATATCTAGTACAACCTCATGTTCTAGCAGATAAAGCCAATGAAGTGATAGTTGATATGTCTTATTGACCAAAAAGATTTGTACAAATAACAGTAATTGTATTGATTACTTAGTAGATGGGAATGGTAAGATTGTCAATAATAGTACAACAAAGGTAAACTTTTTATGTACATATTTCCATTCTGCATTTGGGAAAAGCTGAAAAATGTAGGCACATCATGTAATGGCATGCTTTCATCTCCAAGAAATGGCTATGCGGCATGTTAGACCACTGCAACTAAGTTTGATGTATTTGCATTAACATATCCAATAATTTATATCAAAGAATTTTAAAAGAACTGTCTAAGACCATTTCTAAGTTCTCTATGTCAGTTTTCACAAAATTTTGGAACATTGGAGATGGTTCGGAGAACTGGTTACAAAAACGCTGATATTTTCAAAAAGGTAAACAGGAAATCTGAATAACTCTATATATTTAGGGAAGACCCACTCTTACTCATTTTATGTAAAGTGTATTCCATCTAACTGATGTGACATCTTCATTTGAGAGGAGCATATGTTAAATTAATAAATACAACAGTGCTGGTACAGTGCTTTTAGATGTCTGTGAGGCATTTGATTTGCAGCTACACAATATTTGATTAAGTAATTAAAACAGTTAGAATCAGTACAATAAATAGGTTTAAAAGGATGAACAGATGCATTTTATTGTAAATAATTTTGTTTGCAGTCAAATCCTATGTCATTTATTATGTGTGTCATAAATGAAAAAGCTGAAGCCATGAGATTTTAATTTGAGAAAAGTTGAGTAGCCTCAAGTAACATTAAGAAGCTCAGGGGTGATCTTATTCATGGGTATGAATACCTGATAGGAGGGTATAAAGAAGACAGGGTCTGACTCCTGTCAGTGGTACCTAGTGGCAGGACAAGAGCCACTGGGCACAAGTTTAAAAACAGTGAGAAATACCCTTTCAACATAAGAAAAAAATGTATTTTATGTTGATCAGCCACTGGAACAGATTCCCCAGGTTTCCTGAGAGGGTGTTCAATCTCCATCGCTGGAAATATTAAAAACCTAGCTTGACAATGTCCTGAAATCCTGTTCTATTTCAGAAACCTGTCTGACCCAGCTTTGAGCAGGACGTTGGCCTAGGTGAGCTCCAGACATGCTTTCAAACCTCAACTATTCTGTGATCCTGCAAAGTCTTAATGAAGTGTGATGATAAGGCAAAGATAAGTCAGTGTTACAGAACTTGATCAGCTAGGTGAAAATAAAGATAACTGCTTTAATGTACAGTCAAAGATAAAAATTGCCATCAAAGGATGAGCAAAATATATCATACTTCCCTGTCTCAGAAAGAAACAACTCTGAAAAAATTCGAGGTCATGATGGCCCTCCAACGAAAGCAAATCTCAGTACTGTTGTAGGGACCAGTAGGAAATAGAATCAAAATAAGACCTAGCCCAGATAAGCAGTAAGATCTTGAGAAGGAGCACAGAGCTTAGATGATCTTCACATTTAGCAAAGCGTATGGATAAGACCTTGAAGAAGAATGAGGGAGCCATATCACATTAATGGTTTCCCCTTACAGATGGGGTCTTTGTTCTGGATGATGTTGTGCCTCATTCCTTTGTCTGTGCAGCCTTGCAGGATGGCATATGGCCCTACATGTTTTATATCAGACATAGTCTATTTAATCTTTTCAGTAACAATTAAATTTCTGTCTTAGCTGGTTCACAGATTATTATATCAGAACTATTAAACTGGAGGGTTGTTTTTCTTCCACCTCAGTTTAGCTATTTTTTTGTTGTTGTTTAAAACAAACACTTGTCTCTATGGTGCAGCACATACCAATATAGAACAGAATTACAATGTACTTCCAGCCAAAATCAGTTTATTGTCTATTTCAGTAGTTTTCTTATGGTAGCAATTATTCTCTGTAAGCCTGCAAGCAAGCAGCAGAAATCTGAAATCATCAAAGAGTTTTTATCTGCAGCAATTTCAAAAATGGCAGGTAGCTGATAGTTTAAACTTTAGTTCTCCGCAGTAGAGCAGTGTGAGAACTGAAGAATGCCATCTGCCTTCAACAGCTAGTTTTAAATGTTCAGGAATCAGACTTGTGTTGCCATTGTTCATATGTGCTAGTTAACTCAAACTGGCACGGCACACCAAAAAATGAGTTACCCGTAGCAAAAGGTGATAGGTGAACCCCATTGCTTTGAGGGTCACGACTGAGTTGGAGAGGAACATTCTCAGCTCTGCCAAGTGGACCTTTTGGATTGTACTCACAATAACTCTATTAAACCATAAGAAGGATTCTTGGAATTGCATTTAATAGTGCCCTTATTTAACATAATATAACATTTCTAATATATCCTCATAAGACTATCAAATTTTATATATTTATAGAAGGGGAATTGTAGTGACTTTAATGCAGTCAAAAAAATCCAAACAAAGAAAAACCCCAAACTCATATTGTCTCAAATTCCTAGAACTGGGCTTGAAACTTTGTAATCCACAGCACTATGGTGATTTTGGAGGGGTAATGTGAATCATTCTACTTTACCACTATTATATTTCTATCAGCTATGACTGTGTCCTTTTCATGAACGTCAGAATAAAATCAAGTCTCAGATCCAAAAAGATGAACCAAGGTCTAAAAGGAGAAGCTTTTATCTTTTCTAATCTATTTTAGAAGCATCAGAAATGGCCCATGATACAGAAGACAGGTACCTGCGCTATGCAGCGTTAAACAGACCTGTATGTTACAGGACCTGCTCATGTGCTCAACTTTATAGTGCACCCCACTCCCTGTCTCTGACTGGGACAGATGAACAGAAAAAGTGGAATGTTTTTGACTTTTCTCTCTGCTACAGCCAATAGGTGACTTGCTCAGAGCATCTGGTCTTACTCCCTGATATTTCACAGCATTTAGATATTTGTAACTTCTTGATTTCTTCCTGAATTTGCTCACAGCACAGAATAAATTCAATTTAATGCTATGATCTAAGTTAAGTCACCAGGATAAAACTAGAATATATAAATGCAAAATATCAGCTTCTGTAGCCTGTGAAAAATATAGGAGAAGAGAATTCTGTTTTGTTTGTTTGCTTGTTTTAAATTTGAACAATCCCTTTTAAAAGAGAATGGATTTTTTTTTTCTGAATATGATTGTTTTCGTATTCTGTCATTCTTGTAATGATTATCAAATAAATTCTGTAGATTTTTTATTTTTAATTTCTATTTTGAGAAGAATCTTCTCTTTAAATTTTATCTGAACTCAAATAACACATTTTATATTTAAAAATAGATACTCCAGTTTGAATTGTTGATCCAAATAATAAAAAATAACACAAAATTTCATTGCAAAACCTGATGCTGATTAATTACTTATACTTCAAAATATATTTGCCATGGAAATTTTCAGTTTCGAGTACACTTTTTTTTTTTTTTTTTAAGTTCAGGAATCGTTCTGCATAAAAATTGTCACTGTGTCCAAAAATTGTGCAGTTCATTTAGAAATAGAAGATAACACAATCTCAAAGGGATTTAATAAAATTAGGTGCAAGGACTAATAGTTATTTTTTGATGAAAAGGTGATAATATAGAATAGAATAGAAGGACCAAACTAAACTGCTCCTATACTCTGCTGGGGTCTAAAGATGGGAGAAGGGAAGAATCCTGCCAATTTGAGTGAATGACTCAAAACAAAGAAGAGCTCAGAAAGATGTTAGCTGTCGAAGCCATACAAGAATAGGAAAGAAAATCTTACTTGGAGTGATGTGTTCAACTTTGGTTACCTGGTGAGACAAAAACATGATACTGCAGAAAGAAAATGCCTTTAGACTAAAGGAATACAAAGTAAGCTTTCTCCTCAAAAATAACTGCAGTATGTGTATATGTGAATCTTTGAGTGAATGATGTATAAAACTTAGCAAAGTGATCTTATTTTGGCATCTTATAACGGAAATGTATGGAAATAGTAATGAAAATTCCAAGGAGAGTCATGTAAAACTGATTAAAAAATATGACACTAATTTCCACTAGATACCATTTGGTGCTAACATTTTTATAAGGATAATATAAATATATGTTGTTATATTAAAGAACATCATATAGGAGTTAACTTGATTTTGAGCAAAATACAAACTCTATCTGATTGAAATAGGTAAAACCTGTCCCCAAAAGGACGAAGTTTTAGTATTTCCAAGAAACTGTAAAATTTACTTTTTCAAACCTAACTTTACTTGAAAAATAGAAGCAACACAACAACTAAGGTCATGTTCACTGTAAATACTATATATAAAATGAGGTAGAGAGACCCAGCAGCAAAATATCCATAAAATTGTTACTAGTAATATTGTCAAAAACGTTCTTTCAAACTTCCAGTTCTTCGTTTTGCAACAGGGAAATAGAGAGATTGAACTTTTTCTTATGGTTTCCATTCTTTTCAGTTTCAGATGTCTTAAAAACATAGCAACAGATATTACCTTCTGCGAAGTTCTCTTTCAGGAGCAGATGACAGCAGAAAGTCAGGAAGAAGCAACTAGCAAACAAAACACACACACCAAAAACTTTCCTAAACTTTCTTAAATAGCATAAAATCTTGAGTTCACTTCAGTATTTGGAAAGTACTTTTAACATAATTGTTGTTTCCTGCTGTTATCCCCATAACCTAAAAAAATGTGATTCCATGGTCCCCCTCCAAAAATGTCTGAATCCCAGCTCACTTTATGATTCATTCAAAACTTCCCTCATTACAATTCTGTTTCCTTTCTTTATGCAATACCTTTTATCATATGCTGGAGGGTGATGGCTTAAAAGTCGTGCCTAAGGGTTGAATTACTTAGACTCCCTTGAGCCACAGGTTCAAATTCTGGCAGGGTTGACTCAATTCTGCCTCCTTTCAAGGGAAAGAAATTGAATTCCGTGCAGGTCATTCTGTGAGAGTCTTTCAGGGAAGAGCAAAATTGCAACTAATATCCAGCCTGCTTTCTGGAAACATTAAAGCTTTCTATCAGAAGGAAGTTTTCCCCAGCATCTTTCACTGGTATTTCCTCTTCTGTCACTTCAGTGCTGCACCTTCACCAAAGCTGTTCACTTAGCAGTCACACTCTGCCAGGGGTTGCATAGATCTGGTGAGGTTACATAGGACCAGATAACTCACTGCCTTTAATTCCAACCCTGATTTGTTTATCTGATTTGTTAAAGTTTTACTAACACTCATGAGATCCTAAAATTTCAATGTGACTTTTCTTTCGAAGTTCTGAAAGAGGAGACAAAAGTCAATCATTAAAAATCTTGCCTTTAGTGATAAAAAAAACCAAGAGTTTTTTTCTTGAGCACTTGCAAAAAAAAATACCTTGAAACTGTGAAGCATGCACACCTCAAGGGGTCAGCAACAGAATGATAAATAAGGACAGCCTCGAACCTATCATTTTAAAATTGTGTGGTTTTCAGCAGTCTTTCATGCTTTGTAAATGTTTTGGGCTGGCAGCTCTGTGGAGTGATGACAAGGATGCAATCAGCAGCAGAAGGTAGTCCAGGTTGTAAAAGGTGTTGGCATCCCATAGGAAGAAAGGCATCACAGAGCCAGGCAGCTTAGGAAGCAAAGTCAGTGCTTAAACTTGACTGACATTTCCCATATCTGGACTCTCTTTCCAACTGGTAACAATATTGCCAGTCCTCAAAAGTTCAGGCAGGAATTTTCTGTGCTGGCAGTTGGTGTCAGGTAGATATTGCATGGAAATAACACAATAAATGGTCATAGCATTTCTGAAAACAAACTTAGGGGAAAAGAACCCCAAAACCCAAGGATTTGATCACTGTAAAAAATATTCTCCTGAAAGTAATTTCTGAGAAGTATCTTGACCTTTGCTTATTAGAAAGATTTAAGACTTAAAAAATTATCTTAAAATTTGTGTGAAAATTTGCCTAATTTTGCTTGATCCATTGAAACAAAAATTTTTGGAAGTTCAGCAAAAACATGCTAGGGCTTGCTAGCCCCGTTAATTGATAATTGACCTGCAAAAAATATATTTTATCTTCTCATAAAATTACTATTTCCAGAAGTACATTTACCTCATCCCCTGAAACCACTATTCTATCTTGGGGTAGCAGAGCTGAAGAAGATTTCCCTGGAGCCACAACCTCCAGTGACCAGTGACCAGAACTGACCTCCCTGGTTCAGGGAAAAAGAGGATATAGCCTAAGGCAAATTCAGAGGGGTGAAGTTCAGGGATCGGGTTAAAAAAGTAAATGCAAGGGATAACAGAAAAAACACATCGTATGTCTATGGCATATATCATTTTTGACAGAAAGACAATTTTTACCCCTCTACAGGAAGGATGGCAGCCACCTATGCTGTCTTCATACATTCTGCAGGCTAATTGAGGGATACACTTCCCAGGAGTGCAAATAAATTGTTTCTGCAGGAAATTGCCCTTTCTGGTGCATGAGGTTGACTCCCCACCACCATCTTCCTGAAGGCCCCATGCTTCTCGTCTATCAGGTTTAATATAAATATGCATAGAGAAATTCTTCCATGTTTACCAGAAAATATGACTCCCCGACCAAGTGAATACTCTTTTCTTAGCACCTCTTGAAGCCAGCTTCTGGCCTCCTCCTAGTTAATGACTGAGACTTGACTTAATATTCAGCAAGTCCAGGTGAATAGGAAGAAAGATGGTATCACACACAGCCTTCCTCTTCATTAAGCGTCTACTGTGTAGCCCACTAGGTTGTGTGTACTTCTGGTTCATAGGACTTGGCCCTTTGTTCAACAAAACAGTGCCAGAGGCATAGAGGACAAATGCTGGGCTATGATGGTAGATTACTTCCCTAAAAAAGACATTTTATTTTGTATTTTTGGTGAGTATCTGCAATTATTAGCAGACTGTATTTGTACATGCCTACATGTGTTTGTGTCAGTTGTAACAACATTTTAGGTAAAGACAATGACTTCAACCCACAGGCCAACATTTAAAAAAGTTGTTTCTGCTCTGCTGTGAGAACTGTGCCCATATATGACTGGTTTTGGTACTTGTTCAAATGTTTTAAACCCAACAGATGTCCATTTTCTGTGAGAATAGGAAATGGAGAAAATAAATAGACTGTTTAATATGATCTGATTCTATTTTAAAATACAATTAAATCAGGGGAAAAAATCCAGAATAAACATTTAAAGGGCTTGATAATAGTGTTCAGTACCCTTTTTTCTCACATATTATAATATTCTGCTATTAAATTTTGAAATATAGAGAATGTAGAAAGCGTACTGAAGCACAAAGGAAAGCACTCTTAGGAAGAGGAGAGAAAGAAGACTGTGCAAGGTATTGGGCTACATCAGAAGACTGAGATCTTCCTAAGCACAGAGCTTCAAGTGAGTAATTGACTTTCTGATCATTGTTTTCTCTTTCTGATTGATTCTCAATTACAATTACAAGCCAAAAAATGACAATTAGCCTTTCTTTAGTTTCATATGTACTAACTCACAGAACAGGAATTGTGGGATGGAAGATCAGAAAAGTATTTGTATACTTAAGCTACCTATGCTGATAAATCCTTTTCCTGTTTACAGTGTTCTGTTGATATTTTCCACAGTGCTATCCAGGTAGAGGAGAAAGGAATGTGACAAAGTCTTTTTTATAATTGGCCACTATAATGCCCCTCTGGCACAATTAGGGGATAATACTATTTTTCCAGTATCCTAATGAGAATAGAGAATCCCTGCATTCCCTCGGCTATTTTGTTTAGCCAGCAGCTATTTCAATATACCTATAAGGAGAAACTCAAACAGACAGAGCAGAAACTCAAAGAGGGAAAGATACATAGGAAATATCTCATCACCATCCAATTTCAAGGAAACAATTTAAAGATAGCTAGCTTGTAAGTGATTGGGGTTGTACTGCTTTTAACTGCAGCCACCTGTTTCCAAAATAGGAAGAATGGGTTCTTGGCTAAAGCTTGGCTAAAACAATATCTAGCTGAATTTGGATAAATTTGCTCTCTTCCTAGAACTGCTACAGACTTTCTGCAGGACCTCATAGCATTTCTTACACTTCCTGGGAATTATTTCCTTCATCTCTGTGTGTTTACATGGCTGTCATTTATTAATGATAAGCTCTCAAATATAGGGCAAGTAGAAAAGCACTTTTTGACTGGACAGTAAAGTGGTGACAAATGTGGTGCATGAATCTGGGCATCAGGATCCAACCAGGGGATCAGAATCCATGAAGGCAGGGGTGGTTTTTTTTAATGGTAAAACCACTACCTCTTACCTTCTGGAATGGAGATGATCCTGGATTAATGATGTAGTTTTGTAACAGTAAACTGAGAAATATAGACACTAGCACATATTTGTACTTTTTAGAGTATGTTTTATACTCATTTATACTCCAGAAATGCAATGCATGTATCAGAGAGAACACATCAACCCATGACTTGGCTCCTGTCTCTAGCATTCTTGGGGGCCCTAGAGTAGGTCACTTCTTTTCTCTGAGCTTTTCTTTGTCTCCCCTGCCTTTTCCAACTGACAAAGTTCTATGGGCTGGGGTTTCTCTTTTACAGTGGCCTTTCATATTTTCTTTAGTCTCGAACTCCTCTCTAGTTTGATAGATCTGTCAATATGAAGATGTTGTGCTGAATAACAGCTGCAGAGATGTTAGGTTCCTCTATCCTTGACAGGATTTAAAAAATCCTTGTGGGTTCCATAGGGGAGGGCTGATGGAAGGAATCATGATTTTGTACACTTATTTATTCATTCTTTCATTCACTCACAGATATTACAGACTAGTTTCAGTCTATACCCTAGAGTTCCAACACATGTTCTTAACAGATGTTTTATTATCTGATCTTTTATTATATTCATCTAAACTGCCACAACAGTCACCCACCTTTTATCTCCTTCTACCTCAAACTAAATAAAAAGAAAATAAACTCTTCATAATCATAGATAGTGTTGGGTTACTCTGGCTCAGAAATCACTCCCTCCAAGTCCAATTATACCCAGCTCTTATCTTTACAGAATCTACTTTACAAGATTAGTGACTTCAGATGCAATGCATTCTGATATCTGTAGTTTCAGACTTGGACTTTTAGGAAAACAAGGTTTATTCTTTCAGAAGTTGTCTCTTGCCTTTCTTTCTGGCCCTAAAAGGGAGTAAGACAAGTGGTTTTAAAAGTGTGTTTAAATATTAGGGAATAAACAGTTACTCAGTCTGCTTTATGGATCTTACTCTGATGGGATCCATAGTTTCTCACATATAACCCATGCATCATCCTTCAGGAGAGAAACCCTGTGATTCATCATAGTGCGGGTTAGACAAGAAGTTTGTGCCCTTGACCCTCTCCCTACCACTAGTTCTGTGTTGAGATTGTCATTTATCTGAGCATACACAGCACTGGAAAGTGACAGTATGAAAACAAAGATATTTGTAGGTGATTCAAGTTCTCCTTGGATCTTATTGGTCCTATAACAGCATCTACCTTTACATTGAAGTACCTTCACTTATTCACCTAACTTTGAAAATGTTTGTTTAAGTGATTTTCCTCTATTGATTTAGCAAGTTAATAGCGGAGGAGAAAGGCAGTTCTTTGCTTTGTCCATCAAAGTGCCATTCAGTGATGGCACATCTACCACCCCTCTAGGCAGCCTGTGCCAGGGTTTTGTCACTCTCAACGTAAAAACTTTATTCCTTGAATCTAGT
>JAOXNO010000020.1:7414502-7434882 GCA_028565335.1 Limnodromus scolopaceus
GAAATTGCTGTTAAGCAGACAACCCTTATATCCTTAGGAGAGGAAAAAAAAACAAACAACTTTTTGATTTGTCAGGTTGAAGATTAAGGATTTGAATTTTGTTATTAACTGAATTGAACTTTCATACACTTTATACTGCAGTTATCAATGAGACCTGAATCTTGTTTTGAGCTCTTAGTAACTAAATCTTGGTCCCAGAAGACGACAGGAGTCAGCCTTTTGAGATTTAGAGATAAAGATGAAAAAAAAAATTAAAGAAGTTTTTACCAATGGTTTCTTCCATCTTTCATCTAAATATAAAAAAATGCTATTTTATCTTCTTTTTTTTTTTCTCCAAAAATGGATATTGCTTTTCCACTGATATTTTGATGAAACACTTAACTGAATTGTCAAATATCAGAAAACTCCTTCCTTTCCTGGGATCAGTTTTCCTATGCAAAAATGTAATATAAGTCACTGGTATCTGACGCCTAAACAAAAACTTGCTGAAGTCAGGGAATACGAAGCTATTCATTTCAGAAGCTGTTTTTCTAATGGTAGTGTTTCTTTGTTCCTGTAATAATACAGATGGTATAGCACTAGGAGGTAGGAGACCTGGGTTCCTTAGCCTAAGGAAAGTTGTTCTTCCAGCAATTCCACCTCAGAAGCCCAAACTAGACTTGAAAGTAGCATTTCCTTCTCCTCCAAATGAGTAGCTTGCATGCATGGCTTAAAGGTCCAAAAGGAAGTCTGAATTTGCAGACAAGGAGCTTTGCTAAGAAGGGGAACTCTGCTCTTCTGGAGGATTCACAGCTATTCACTTAACAGGGGAATCTCTGGATGAAAACAAGGACAAATTTGGGTATGAATCACGGTCTAGACCCATCTCTTCTTCTGACATACCCACCCACTGACAGATTTTCTAATTGCACAGCTGTAACCACAGGTTCACAAGATCTGTAGGTCTTTCCCATCCAGCTGCAAACCAACCTCACTACAGAGGAAAGGCGGATTACAGCTTCTTCAGTGAACCTCAGGCCCTGCTACTACATATGTGCTTTGTGGTGAAGTAACTGCCATTTCAGCACCTTTTCATCAACCCTATTTCACCTCTGGGACACAGCTCAGGTGATTATTTTATAGACTTCCCGTAATATATTGTTATATACCATATAAAAACCAGCACCACTATTGTACCTGGTAAGAGTAAGCCAAAGCCTGAGCGTACTTAGCATGCCAGGATGCTCTGAGGACTTAGCAATTTCCGTGATAAATTTCCACAAATAAACATCTAAGCAGTCAATTCAGTAAAGACAGAGATGCAGAGAATCTTCCTATAATAACCCTAATTACCTGGGAATCTTCCTCCTGAAACCTTCAATAGATAGGGTGTGTCAGGTCTCTACACATTTAAGTGTTACCTTTCTAACTTAGTTTCCTGAATGTAGGAAATGAAATTCCACCAAAATGTCACTTTAAATGCCTGGTTGGTTAGTTGAGTGCCTGCCTAAGTATCTCAAACAGACATTTAAGTGCCTAGACACATACGTAGCTGTCTTTAGACACTAAAATTTGGGGAAATGCATCTTGCTGATAAGGGAGACTGAAGACAGATATAAAAAGACTAAGTATCTTCCTATATCTGACTTTGACATTGAGTCTCTTTAAATTCTACTTTAGGGAGGGAGAATTCTCTCTCTCTCTAAATGAAATTAACATTCTGCAACCTATAAACAGGTGCAACGAATATTATTTACTCACTGTCTTTTTTTACAAGTGTAGAAAGACCTGATTCAGATCTGGTCTGATGACTCATTTTAATAGACCCAGTGTGATTTTAAATTGGTTGAGGTGCTGATTTTATCCCTATTGTGAAGGATCTTGTTGCATAAAATGGGAATCTTAACACTATCTGTGCTGAGATTAAGTAATATCTCTTTTTAAATTTTCTTTGTTTTGTCCTTTGATTGAGCTGTATCTGTATCTAATGGATGCAAAAGAAGCTATTATTTCAGAAATTATTAACTCAGGCAGAAAAATTCTATGTATTTTTTCTTACTAACAGCCAGTGTTTATGGCTTCTGTTGGGCCATATGGACAGTACTTCAAAGTCACCATAGTCTTCCATGTAGAGGGAATTTATAGTTTGTAAGGTATGTTTTCCCCTCCATAGAAAATATGGAAAAGCATAGGATTGACAACAGCTTACTGGACCATTTGTGGTATTATAAGCAAGAAATGTGATATAAGGAGAGACAAAAACCAACCAACCAAATAAACAAGCAAACCTTCCTTTCAATGTAATCTTTCACTGCTGAAACCACTAAATTTAGGAGGAGGATGACTTTTTGAGAGAATCTCTGTTACAGACATCAGGCCATACTGTGGCATGGATAGATAGATAGATAGATAAATGAACCATGTGTTGTGATGATGGAGAAAAGAAGTAGTCATTTGGGAAACAGGATGTAGTAGAGATTTGGAGTTGTTGATGGGTTGAGAATTTAAAGTTGCCTCAATACATATATTCATACAGAGAGCGAGAGGGAGGTTTCAGGCTAATCTGAAACGTTTCTGACTCCTGATGCTGATGGCCTGTTGGCAAAGGTAGGTAGGGTCTTCTTCTAATGAGATGATGGAGACACTGTAGAATCAAAAGTGTCAAGTAATAGATAGATTTCTGAAAGCATAATTGGCGCACCAGGCACAATGGGCCAAGCTACTATGTGTGTGTCTATGTTATTGCAGTGCCACTGAAGAATGTCTCCTACCTTGTGAAGCTTCCATAAAGGTTTCATTACTTTGGTGTCACTTGACAATCTTAACATGACATAAATAAGATGATTATCAAAATTTGTCTCCCACTTCCATCTTCTGTCTATTCATCGCTTTGCTTCAGTTTAGGACATACCTCCCTTTTTAAAGAACTAGTTTCAAGATCATCACCAGAAAAAATCTAGTAGAGGTTGACAGGTTTGCATCAGAATTTAAGATTTCCTGACAAAGAAAATCGTGCACTCGTAAGTGTTGCAATATTAGAGCATTCCTGAACACTGGCAGGATTCTGGCACTTGAGCAGTTAAGCCAGTCCAACACAGGCTGACTTACCCACCAAGGTAAAATGTAAAATAAATGCATTGAAATACATATCATCAGCACTCAGTATTATTTATGGAGAGCGCCTGGGCATTCCGGCGGGTAATACTTCTGTTGTTTGTTTAAGTAAAATAACTAATTTGTCTCTTTAATAAGAACATTATAGATATCCTGTGAATTTGTATGTCAGCAGCACTTCGAAAAGATGGTGTGTGCATAGACAGACTGACTGAGAATAAACTACTGAAAGCTTTACTCTGTAACTAGAAAGATGAACCTGAGGGTAAAATATTTCAGAACTATTCTGACAACAATGCAAGTTTATGAAATGCTTGTGTTGGGAGAAAAAAGGATTATAATAATACTCTGCACATGAGTTGCACTTTTCACCTGGGAAACCTAAAGTATTTTTCAGACATCAGCACTCCCAAGAGGAAGGTCTTGTGTTATTCTACAGATGGATGAACCAAAGTACAGGGGCATCTATCACCTTTCTGGCTCCCTCTGGAGTAAAGAAGACTTTTCCACTGGGCAGTAAATGATCCCCTATGTTCTAAACTGATTTTAAAACAGAAAGAAAGGGAAAGAAAGAGGAGAGAAAAAGAGTGAAAATGTCTTTTAAAGTTTCGATGAACTATCAGAGTTGTTGTGGATTAGTTGCAATTTAGCAATACTAATTTTAATAGAAATAGTTGGAAACTTTTGCAAGTTTTAACTTATTTGATCTTGAGTTTTTCTAAGCACTTAAAACAACATGCAACTTTTCCCTCCATTACTATTCTTGGTTTTGTGAGGGTAGTTTCTCTAATAAGTGATTTTTAAAGCACTGTATGCACATAGATGTTAGCAAAACCAGGAATGGAGATCCTAATGTCTGGACAACTTTCTCCCACCTGATACTGTAAATATGTTGCTTTGGTTTTTATGTTATTATTAATGGAACTTTTATTAATTTTTTTAATTAATTTTTTATTAACTTTTTACTTGGGAAGAAAGAAAGCTACTAACCAGGCAACTGCTGTTCGTTCCTTAGGTTTAATCATTTTGCCAATGGATTAGTAATATATTACTTTATCAGAAGAAGAATGCAACTATGGATTGTAAGATAAGATAAACCAGAAGACACGCTCAGTAAAAATGACATACTTTGAACCCATATTTCATTAGATAGTTCTGGAAGTTCCATTAGTACAGACATTTAATCAAACTGATTAACAGGTGTATAATCTGATACTACTAACTCTTTGCCTTGTTCCCATCTGCTTTCATGATTTTTCATAAAGTTTGATTTATGGACAAAATTGCCGTTGTGGAAGTTTGAAGATTTGAACTCCATATTTTTTGTAACATTTAGATTTTCATTTGTCTGTTGTCTTGTTTTTAGTAATGAACTGGTGAAATGTACAGGACAAGATTCACATCAAACAGCCTTGGGTTCCTAGGAGGAACTGATCCATAACTACCGGATCAGTAAATTTTCCATTACTGAAAGTAATAACACCAAGCAATACCAAAGGACTTCTGCTTCTATAGGTTTGTAAACTACTTAATTTAAAGAAACCCAGATCAGCTTAGTCAAACACATGACTGAGAAGAAATCATCCTCTGCAAGGGAAGATATTCTTTCCTTGATCTTACCAGTTCAGAAACTGCTTTTAGGGAGTTTCTGGCTTAAAATGTACTCTGTGGGGGATCTTTGGTGTCACTCAGAAAGTCTCTCTATCATAATTTCCAAAGTTTGTTTTCTAGGTTTGTTCCTTGCTTAGAATAGGGATCTCGCCTCTCTCTGAAGTCTCAGTCTGAAGTCACATACGAGATTCTCAACTGTCATTTCTTCACCTCCAAGCCTGTACAAACACACTTGCATAGAGAACTGTAGCCATGACTAAGAAAATACTTAGCATTTTTTCTTAGCTCCTATCAATGTCCTAGAATACTGAAGTGTATACAATGTGAAGTATGTCCAGTTAGTGCAACAAACTGGGATTCACCCAGAGTAGAGAAACAGGTTCTGCATAGGTGGTGAATGCATGCAGAGACATCACTAGAGTGGACCCAAGGAGCTACCTATACTGCAATTACTGTACATTCTTTCACAGAGATGAAATTTCTAAAAGAACAAGGAAGGTGCTAAGAATAACTACAAAAAAAAATTTCTAATACTTTCTTGCAAAAATGCATGAGGACAGTGAAACCCTAACACAAAGAATAAGGAGATTAAGGTCACATCTGCCATAATAATGTAAAGATTTAACAAGGCAATGCATTTACCTTAAACTTCCTTCACCAGGTTTGTAGTAGTACAGGCTCAGTTGCACAAAAAACCAAGAGGAAAGAGTCCTCTAAAGTTATAAACTTTATATGGAGTTATTTATGATGTTACCCACCATATTTAGATTTATGATGAAATCCTGAAGTTTCAATATAACCATTTTACATCTTTAATTGCAAACAGCTGCTCAGTTAGAACATGTGCAACATGTCCTGGAAGCTGAGGGCATCCTGGGGACACAGGGAATCCCCTTGAGGATCTGGCAGTCAGGACCTGTTCCACCACCACAGCCAGGGAGCAGGACATTTCTGGGGACTGGGGTACTGGCCTGTGGGTTGTCCTGGCTTGGTGGAGCCTTTGGCCAGGCTGGACGGGCTGTGGGGAGCTGGAGGCCAACATTCAATGGTCTTGCTGGGGTAAGGACTGATGTGCCCCCAAATGGGGTCCTGGGCTGTGCATAGGAGCAGTAAGGCCCATGGGTAGCTCAGGGTCTTGACAGTGTGCATAATCCCTCTGTGTGTCAGAATTTTTTCCAGGTTGGGATGAAACGTCTCAATCTTACTGAGAGGTATGATGATAATCTGTGCCCACCACAGCTCTCTTTCACAGCCAAAATGTGATGGTGCTTGTAGTCTGTTAAGTATCTGCTTGAAGTTGAAAGAAGAAAAGTTATACAGAAAAGTAAGTGAAGATGTTTCAGAATCAGTATGGACCAATATATAACCGTAGTTAAACTGCTTCATTTTCATGAGGTTTTACTTTGATTCATTTATCCATTTTTGATGCCAGTGAGGGAGAGCAAGAGTGGCTCCCTACTCTTCTCTCTCTGAAATTAAAAGGCAGTAAATTTTAAACCAATAAAAGCAAATGTTGTTTTGTTTTCTTTGCTTTTTTTTTTCTAATGTAGCTGATAGTCAACCTGAATAATTCACTGTCAGACGAGGTCACTAAAGGCAACTGCAATATCAGGATTTTAGAAAAGGTCTAAGTAATTTTATGGCCAGTAATAACAGTTTTGCCATTATAGAAGCTAAAAATATGTTGGAAAGGTCACTAGTCTTCATGCTTCAGGCTCTGGATGATCACCTGTGGGGTCAGGACAAAACTCAGTATTGCAGCGTGCACACCCACATATATAACTACACGCACACAGAACTTTCAGAATTACTCACTAATAGTTTTTAATAGATGATGATATGATACCAGAGAAATGTACTGTCTTAAGTTTGAGCTGGTCAGTATTTATACTCATCTTGTCAGCAGAGGCCTTCCCACAGTTTCTAGTTTCATAGGAAGATTCACTCAGATACTTCACATACAAAAATTATACCATACCTCTGTTTTGATAGTGATTCAGATCTCCTTTTGTCTCACCTGAGACAACTGACAATGGACTTTGCGTTGCTGGGTTTGGTCCCTCTTCTCCATCTTGGGGCAGCTGCTGACCTCTAGTTCCCTTGCCAACATAAAAGATGTCTGTAGTATCAGCTAAGTGTACAGGATCATGGTATAGGGGCCTCTTTTCTCCCCCTGCAGAGACGAGTACAAGCATAGCAGAGTTTCTTCTCTAGTGAGGCCCACCATACCTGGTAGGAACCAATTTGTTATTGTGCTGTTGGCAGATTGTGCTGTTAGCAGCCCATTTCTTGCCTTAGAGATCAAATGAAATCTGAGGTTTGAGCTGAGAGGGAAGAGCCAAAACTTAATCTGATCAAATGGAAGAGAAAAAACTATTCAAGTGAGTGTGAAGCTTCAGTGGAATCTCTTCTAACTGGAGATGTTCATCCCTGGCAAGTGATCAAGTCTCCTGTAGTTGAAGAAGTAAAATCCAGAATACAATGTTCTTGTGCAATCAAATCTACACAAAGTGCTTTGAGCCATTTAAGGCTGATTAGATGACTCAGATCATATGTGGTGGAAGATAGCTTAGGCTTACTACTCATACCTAAATTCATTACTTTCTACATGGGCTCTAGCGGTATGACTGTCAAACTGTCAGACTTCAGGAAACCAGTTATGACTTCTTAGTATTGTTTCTTGAATACCTCAGTCCTATTTTATGTGATATTTTACTGGCTTTCTATTGAATATCAAGACAAGTTTAAGAGTGAGATACTTAGTCTTACCGATCTCAGCCTCCTACGGGGATGTTCACTTCTCCAGCCTGAGAAGCTTGGTCATTAGCTCATGCCACATTGTAAACTGTAACTGAATGCAAAAGGGTGAAAAATTTGTGCACTTTTTTTTTTAGATATTGACCAAAATTGAAGCATGAACATGACTGAAAAATGAAGGGATGTGAATTATTATTATTATTGTAGACAAGGTGTCTCTTTCACTTGTACATTTATTTACTCGCTTATCAAAAGATGAGGATGTTTAAATTGAGAAATTCCAATGAGTAGTCATTGTTTCTCAGTCTCCAGACACCTTTGGACAGATGTGTTTCTGACAGATGCACAGTATTGTAATTAACATAAAGGCAACTCAGTCGTATTTAATAGCCTGTGATAAACAAGAACTTGATCTAGACCACATAATCATCCCTTCTATCTTTTTATCCTATGGTTTGTCTATGAATTTAGCTATTACTTCCATAGTCAAAACAATCTTTTTAAACTCATAATTTTTCACATACATGTATGTATAGCACAGCAAATATTCAATAGAAAGTGAATGTTTTGCAATAGGGAAAGAAGAGAGAAAATAGAAAAAAACCCAAACAATACAGATAGATCCTCCTCACATCATTTCACATACTCAAAGAAGGTGCTCAGGAGAGAGCACAAGGAAGGAAATGTAGCATAACAATCTGTGTAGGAAGGAATGGAATAACAATAAAATGTCTGTTAAAGAACTGGGGGAGCCTCAGATCTCGCAAAGGACACTAAAATGACTGAGTAAGACACTATCCTGTCTTGTTTTATTTCATTTGAAAGTAAGGGTATTTATTACATTGATGAGTCTGCAATATGTTTCTTTGGACTGATTCACGAGTTGCATTTTGCTCTATGTAGAAAACAAACTTCCAGAAAAAATGACCTTCTGCCTACTCTATTTTCCTGTAATATATTTGAGAATAAGATTAGTGGAAACATCATGGGCATAATATCCTAGAAAGTCAAAGCGCTTTTCCTCAGTACAAAACGGAGGTATTGCTGGATGGGCTAGGTCAAGGAGACTGAAAGGATACTACCCATCTGCCTCAACACAGTGGAGAACTAGCATCTGAATGAGCCCTCCTTGGTCTTCTTTATAGACAGTGGAGAGAAAATGGGACAAGGAGAGCAACATTCCTCCCCTCCTAAAATCAGTGTCTTCTCTCAAATAACTTTTTTTTTCTTTATTTTTTGTAAAAAAAAAAAAAAGGATTCAGCCATATACATCAGCTATGTAGATGTCTGCAGCTGCCTTAATCACATTTGGAACATAATATATTTTCTCTTCTGTGCAGAACAATCATGTTCTCTGTGTGTCTGCATCAAATATATACATTACCTTTCTGTCCATCAGCAATATATTTTTATACAATTGGTTGATTTCTTCCAAATTCGGCAGAAAAATAAAGGTTGCAAAGACATTCTGTCATACTCTGCTACAATGCTGTTTATGCTGGGGAAACATACAGCTTGAAAAGACACTGTTGTCATACTCCCCTTAGCAAAACCCTCAGATGCTCATACTTTATTAAACATCAGAGAATTCACATAGTGAAAGTAAGGGAGAGAGAAAGAAGAAAAGCTAGAAGCAGGTATTTATTAGCTCTGGTACTCTCTGAACTAATTATTTAAACATTGTGATTATCTTTGACCTGGGTTTAATGGCAGAGTATCTAGACCCTTTCAAAAGAAGATGTCAAACTCATAATTGATACAGAAATTTCAAAGATCCAATTTCTAAAGAAAATGGGCCATCTTTTAAATTTGGAAGTGGTGTCTTCTTGTCAGGATTGGAGCACTGATAACAAGGACTACTTTTTATTACATATCATTTCTATATACAGAAAAATTAATTCTCCAGGACCATCTATCTGACATGCTTTTGCTGTGAAGTGGGGATTTTGAATGCAGAAGCACAGCAAAGGTCTTTTCACTTAAGAAAGAAAGAAAGAAAAATTCTCAGACATGACATACAGTGTTTCTTGGGCTCTCTTACATGGTCTTATTAAAAGGAAATGCAACGTGAAATAGAGCCCTTGGTTGTCTGTTCCTGTGTGGAATGCACATGTGTCTGTCATATGTCATCAGGTGAACAGCCTTGCAGCATCACTTGTACCTTAGAGCTTAAAGAATACATTCTATATGTTACATATTAAAATTGATTACACCAAAATGAGGATCCAGCCCAAAAACATAGCATTTTTTAAGTTTTTCAAGGAAAATTCCGTAGTCTAAGTTGCAATCAAATCTCTCAGAGGGATTAGGCAGACACCATTTTAATTTATCCATTCCAGAATTCGGTGCCAAGAGCGCTACAAAGATGAAAATAAAGAAACCGCCGACTGTGCATTTTCGTTGTTGGAGTTGCTGCGGCAGCAGTCTCAGAAAAAGGAGGGAACTGCTGTGCTACCTCGATCCCACACATACTGAAAGCCCATAAGAAGCTGGATTCTCACATTCTTTTGCCAAATAACTGGATAGCAGCTGAAATCCACCAAGTGCAGCTTTGTATAAAGAAAAGAAGAAAAAGAAAAAGAAAAAATAGCAGATGTTTTGAATAGTGACTGTACTGCAGATTAGTGCAGGGGGTCTAAAGATCGGAGCTAGCTATTTTTGGAGTGCCTTGCAAGAAATAAATAATGATTTAACTGTTGGTAAAGCTGCACATGGGGTTCTATATTTGTAAATACTTCCTTTTTCTTTGTAGACACGGAGACATTTTTTGCAAATGCAATGTTAAAGTTCAGATGGCGAAATACATTTGGAATCTACCTTTAACCAGTTCTGCTGAGATGAGCAGATGAAGGTGTCCTTGTTAGATCCTGGCAGTTGTTAAAAGACCAAGACTCTCACCTGCCATCAGCTATGATCCAGTCCAGGACTTTGCAGTTTTTTGTCATTCTTAGGTTCCTCTGCAAAACAGGTGCAGTTTGCTCCCATTCTGCTTATATGATACATCACATCAACCTGACATTCATTTTGCACTTGCATTATTGATGTAAATCTACAGTAAAGAGCTGGGGCCATGGTCATTAGAGTGGCCGAGAGCATGATGAAATTTATTTTGGGTGATGACAAGGTATTTGGAAGCTACTGAGACAGCTGGCTTGTTATCTCTCTTTGGACTAGCCTTACTATGTTTAATGAATGGTAAGCCTGTTGTTAAGGCGACACAAAATTGGTTATGCTGCTTATTCAATGCACCACAGTAACATTTTTCCACATGGGGAAACATACAATTACAACAAAAATGACCATGATTAGCAACTTAAAGCAGGAAGCACAATTTGCATACAAATACATTTTCCTGTGTCTGCCTGGTTTTGAAGGCCGCATATAACAAAGTATCTGTAACTTGAAGTATGGAGGTAAAACCCTTGATTGTGTCCATCAATATTCCTGTAACTGTTGACTTGATTGGATGATCCTCTGGAGATCAGAATTTCCATCTGATCCCACTGAAGTCAGGAAACTGGCTGTCTGTAAGTCATTTCTCTCTTAAACTAATCAGCTGAACTTTTGCCAAGGAAACCATAAGGTTTATAGCTACAATTCCATGATCCTATAAATCTTTTTAGTAATTAGGCAGGAATTAAGTAACTATGGTATATCAATATTTGCATGTGTTATCTATCATTTCCTTCCTACAATATTAGTTACTGTTCCAGAATATTAAATTTTCATAGTCTTATTGAAATATATATTTTTACAGGGTGGTTTGCTTTAAAAAATATTCAATCACTCCTCTATGTTTAGTTCCTGCATGTCACATGAAAAGAGTGGATGTGTAAGTGTACGTATACCTATTTGAATGTACACATATATTTATTTACATTTATGTATATACATAAAAATGTTCTAAAACAGAGCAAAACTGAAAAAAAAAATCCCTCAATAACTTACAAAATGCTGAGAGAAGAAAATGACTTAAATAAAATGAAACTTGCAAAAGTGCAAGCAGCTGCCATGAGTGTTCTGCAATAATTCATATATTTTATTGTTCTGTTTTGTTTTTTAGATAATTAGTTGGTGGCAAAGGAATAATCATGTTGCATGAAACATTGTGAATTTAATTTCACAATGAAAGCTGTACTCTGTATCTACTGCGAGTTAAAAGGACAAACAAAATCTGTTAAAGGGGCAGACTCAAAAGAAATTTCATGCCCAAAATACACTTTTATTTTTTCTTTTCTGTCACAATGCTGGTCTAATTTTCTATGGTTTCAAAAACAGCAATGCAAAATCTTTATTTCTGTTTATTTAAATGTTAATTTTAAAGCTCTGTCTAACATTGCTTTCATGAGTGAAATGATCAGGGAATGAACTATCATTTTGAAAGAAATGTATTTCAGTAGAACTCATGATCAAGTAATAAATACTTCCATTGCTTTCAGTGGGACTATTCTCTTGAGTATTAAAGTTAAGTTCTTGTGCACATTTCCAGGTTCAGACCCTTCATTGTTCTGAAGGAATGAATAGCATCCTGCTGACAGAAAAGAACTAGAAAAGAAAGAAAGAAATCTCTGTTATTTACAGGTAATAATGCAAAGACAAACAAAAAGCACAGTCACACACAAGAGAACCACACAAGTCCTAGATGATAACAGTTAAGCTGAGTTTTCACATTCCTTTCTTTTCCCATTTGTGGCTTCAACAGTAACTATAGCCTTTCTATCTCGATGTCACCAGCATTTTAAATAACACCTATCAGCAGGCAGTTCATAGTGAGCTCCACAAAGACAGTAGTTTCAAAGTTGTGCCAAAACCCCACCAGCTTCTGAAGCACATTTGTTTTGTTAAGTGATGATGTATGCTCAGGCGATAAGGATCTCACACCCAGGGAGGCAGCTTCAACAGACAGTTGTCATGGTGTTATTTTCTATGGACGGCTTGCTTGTTCAAGTTAAAATGTCATGTCTCTGTAGTTTTAAGGGAGGGCAGGGGGCATGTGTCTGACCAATATGCTGCAGCAGGGTGGAAGTCTCATTTGCCTGAAGCCTGAGAGGCCTGCTGTTAACTCTTCAAATGTCACTGCAGCCTCCATGAGGCAGGAAATTCCTCTGTGTTTACTATGCATGCTCTAGAGTAGAGCCATCTCTCAATTTGCAGAGTTTGGGTGGTTTCCTTAGGCATTTCTTGTCTTGGCAGATGAATACTGGCTTAGAAACTGGTCAGTTCTTTTCTCTACCAAGGGACTGCATGCTTATTCCATTCTTGAATAAAGCAACAAGGCTAAGAAGATGCTCACAAAAGTATTTTTTATCATACCTGATTCCAATACTACTCATAATTACTCTTTGGCATAATTTAGTTTTACAAATAAATGTAAGGTCTGTTGAAGCAGAGCTGTCACAATTTGCAGGTGCAAAAATCATGATGTTGGGTCTTAAAACCAGTACTTCTCTTCAGAGGCCTTTTGATCAAATTGGCTGACACATCCAACGTAAACCCAAGATGGTTTTCCTCTAGCTAACAGGTAGTCAGAGCAGTGAAATGATCCACCAGTAGCCCAACAGCTTAGAAAGAATCACCAGATTGCAGTCATTGTTACACAGACTTCCCTGCATAACCTGACTAGACACATATCAGGAGAAAAGACAACATGGTTGTGGGAGGGGACAGGGAAAAATAAGATGCATGAACCATCTTTTTTTTTTTTTTTTTTTAAAACCTTCCTGGTTTAAAAAAAATCACCTTCCTTGTGACTTACAGAATCATAGAGTAGTTTGGGTTGGAAGGGACCTTTAAAGATTGTTTAGTCCAACCCCTCGGCCATGGGCAGGGACACCTTCAACTAGACCAGCTTGCTCAAAGCCCTGTCCAACCTGACCTTAAATGTTTCCAGGGATGGGGCATCTACCACCTCTTTGGGCAACCTGAGCCAGTGTTTCACCACCCTCAGTGTAAAAAAATTCTTCCTTATATCTAGTCTAAATCTAACTTCTTTTAGCTTGAAACCATTACCCCTGGTCCTATTGCTACAGGCCCTATTAGAAGTCTGTCCCCATCTTCCTTATAAGCCCTCTTTAAGTATTCAAAGGGTGCAATGAGGTCTCTCCAGAAGCTTCTCTTCTCCAGGCTGAACAACCCTGACTCACTCAGCCTGTCCTTATAGGAAAAGTGCTCCAGTCCTTGAATCATTTTTGTTGCCCTCCTCTGGACCCACTCCAACATGTCCATGTCTTTCTTGTCCAGGAGATCACACAGATGAAATACAACCAAAGTATTTAGAAACCTAACAGTCTAAACAGGTGTCTTCTTGGGTTTTCCAAAGCACTAGAGCACAAATAGATCCAGACCAACGGTTGGCTAAGATGGCTAAGAACATTGGAAAGTCTCACCAAAACCTGCTTGTTTTAGACACCTAGACAGTTTCCGTTTCTGTCCTGAAAATCCAGAAATGCAAAACTTGATGAAGGTCTACTGAAGTCTGCAGAATCAAACTGACTAATTCCTACACAGAGCAAGGTTGCCCCTTTCTCTTACAGATAAGTATTTTAAACACAGTTCCCCTTATCAGAATTCTATATAAAAAAATGTTTGGCTTACATCCCTTCTTTGAGTATTATACAGCTCTTGCTATTAAAACAAATAATTGATACATCTAACTGGTTTCAGCAGGGAAGAAAGGAGTAGGTGGTCTCATTAAGAACCCTAGTTTCACAAGAAAAACATTTCTCACTGTCTTTACCCAGTGATATAAATGACCTTTGCCATGGAATTGATGAATGTATAAATCTTTCATAATATATTTTAATGTCCTGCTGATAGTAATCTTTATTATAAAGCAAAACAAAACAAAACAAAACTATTTGCAAACCAGAAATCTATTATTAAAAGCATATGATTCTTGCACTTTTATGAATAAGAATTTGATTTTTTTTTTATTCTCCATATCTTATGCAATGATAGAAGATCATGTTTTCTTTCTTTTTTTTTAATTAACCAAACAGCAGTCTATCTCCATGTCCCACATAGTGTTATACCTACAAATGAAGCTATTATACTGACTTTTCACTAAGGACATGTCTACCAATCCCAGCCTTCACCTCCCCAAAAAATCAGAAGCTTCCACAGTCTCAAATAGTTCTGTCTTGAAAAGTTGCAAGAGTTGCATGTGCTTGAGCATTTTATTTTATCGAATTTTTCAGTCTGCATATCTGTTTTACACCAGAAACAAAGTACTGCCCTGGCTACGGTTCCTGAAGGACTCTGATCAACAGCTCTGTACTCTGAACAAAGCTAGGAGGCTTAGGCCAGCAGCAATGCCTCAGCTCTTATCTGCTCAAACATTCACACAAGAAATGAGAGGTCTGATTTAAGGCATTTTTTATTTTCCATCTGACTTAATTCAGGCCTATATCTCTAATCTCCTTGGTGAGTTTTGTTTTTGTTCTTTTTTTTTTTTTCATTCGTGCTGTGCCACAATGCCAAAAAAAAAAAGCCAGATTTGTTGGGTCACAGACAGAGCTTCTCTAGGCAATGTAAAATTTACAACACTGGAGTAGGAAGTCCTGGATTCTGATTATTGCATAAAGGTCTATTTATCCAAATACTAGTGGGCTATTCTTTACGTGCTAGCTGTGTGCTTTACCTAATTATGCAGAACACAAGAAGAGAATTAGTACCTCAGAGTGGTATCATGTGCTCTCAACGCATGTAACTCTGAGAAACCTGAACCTTGGTTCTTGACTACACAGATCTAGCCAAAAGCTCAAGGCTGAAGGTAATGAGGAGTCTGTAGTCTCATTCCTTTATTTCTGTGGTGAGTAGTTAAGGAACATACTGCCTGATACAGGTAGAAACCCTGCCCTGAAAAAAGTTAGGAGCACAAGAAGGAGAAGATGCAATTGCCCCACCTTTTATAGAATAACTTCACAGGCAGAATCCAGGGACTTAAATTGAAACCCAATAATGTGATATAAAAGTTAATCTTAAGTGAGTGCCCATTGATTGCTCCAGGACGAGCAGAAAGATGTGGCAAACCCCCTCACCCCTAAGTTCAGAGATGAACTCCATCCGTTCTGCCTCAGCAATAGTGCTGTTCAAGTCCCTTTGTGCCAAGAAATTAGAAATCTCACCATTTCTCCTGATTCCCAGGGTAAACATGATTCCCCATTTAGATGGGGAATCAGTAAGACAGTCAGTATCTTCTCATGCTTTTGAAGTTCTGTCACTGAGGAGCAGATAATTTATACATTATAAAATGGGAGAACAACTGTTGCTGTTCAGTTAATCTCTGGTTAGAATACTTACCTGGTAGAGGTTAATTTACAATTCAGAAAGCCTGTAATTGATTAATTAATTATTTAGTTTATTTATTTTTTTATATAAAATACTGTTTGCTTTTCCCTTTTATATAAATATCTTGGTTTCACTTCTGTTCCTTAATTTTCATCATCTCTCCTACCTGTTCAATGACTTTTTATTGGAAAATAAGGCAAAATACTGAGAATCAGACATATACTACCTTACCTCTACCCAATCTTGCTGCATATGATACTTTTCCTACTTTTGCTGCTCTCTTTTTTATTTATGTGACTGAAGAGCTTTTTTGTTATTTGTTTTAATATACTTTGAAAGGCCTAACTCAGCTTGGCTGTTGGCAATTCTTACATTATTTCTACACTTCGTGACCTCTAAGGTGTAGCTTTATTTGCTGATCAATCTTTTTTTTCCCTCGATTTCTCGTAGGCTTTATGCTTACTCTTAATGTCCTTTTCGAAGTGGCTATACATCCAAATACATTTGGAAACCTTTCCTGAAAGTTTTGTTCTCACTTGCTTGATGTGCAAGTTTCAGATAACTTTTCACTGCTGACTTAAAGAGTTTGGAGGAATCTGTCACACTGGAAGCCCCTGAACTCTTTGCTTCCATTGACTTTACTTGCTTGTTCACGCAATTTGTCAAAGTTTTCCCTTTTGAAATTGAGTAATCCAGCTGAAGACCTGCTTTTGCTTATTTTCCATTTAATACATATTCAATCAATTTACGGCTGCTGACTTCAAGGGTATTTCAATATTATTATTATTATTTTCAGTAAGCGCACAGGATTAGAGAAGTGTTTGGCAGCCTAGTTGAAGCAGGAGCAGTAATTCCAGCTGGGCATCTGGAAATCATTGTCATGTCCCTTGTGCATGTGGAGATCAACACTACTTCATATGTTTGTCAAACGTTTGTATTTGTGGAAATCACTGAAATTACTGTGCAAATGCCACAAAGTCTGGCATGTAGATGGTATCTGTGTGTTTATGATGCTGCTGGTTGATTATAAATAGACACAGAGAATGATATGATGTGGATACAGAGGATGATATGGATCTTCCATTCATGATTTGCAGTAATATTGTACATTTGCATATTCAATACAGTAAGAACAAATGGGGTTTAACGCAAAGGTACATTGGGTAAAGATGCAAGAAGTCAGAGGACTTATAGTTGCCAACCCCGCCCTACATTATATATATGTATATTTCTCTGCCTTATTTTTTTTTGGGGGGTTTTCTATGGTTATGTTAACTTTTCACAGTATAGTGTTAGAGGTATGTTGTGAAGAGGGAAGGACTGTAAATTGATGCACTGTGATCTATTATGGTCTTGAACGAACGAAGTCTGTGTCAGCTGTGAATCACATACACTGCAGACATACACAGATCTCACTTTTGGAGGACCATGCAAGTGATTGTCTTCAGGTGGTGCCCTGCTGTGTGACTTCAGCTTCAGTCGCAGTGAGAGGGAAATGATCTTGCTTACACCAGCTGGGCAGTAGAGTTTGGTTCCATAAGACTCCCAGTATAGATGCAAGGCAAATTCACATCAAAAAGAATCTTTCCTTTGCACTAAATCACTAATGTAGTCATACTCTGTGAGTTTGCCTTCCCTGTGAAATTCTTCAGTAAGGTGGGATTCATCAAACTGCTGATGTTTTCATTGTACATGCACACGGCTGAGACAAACATCTGAAATTCTTGATACAGTCTGTGGAAGGAACCAGGCATTTTAAAAGGGTATCCTGATCCTGTCCTAAAAGAGATATTTAACATGTCTGGTGAATTATTCTCAAAGTACCTATTTCTTCTTGTTGCTTGTGGAAAGAACCTAGAATGACTAGTTCTGATGGTTATACTTCCTTTGTAAAAATCTGAAATTAGATACCATGAGCCCTTCTATTCACTTTGGACTTCTTTTATCACCTTACTTATATCTTCAGTTTCCTGCTGTGCTCATGTCCACTTACATCTCTAGCTCTAAGAAATATTCTGACTTTATTTAACTATTTGAACTATTTGAATATAACACATGCCCTGAAACTTCTGCAGCAAGTAATTTTTGCAGTCACCTTTGCTGTATGTCCATTGCTATTTCAGACATGGGTACCAGTCTTTCTTTCTTTTCCAGGCTTTTAAAGGCAGAAGAATGCCAACAAACAGAATTGCCCCTTATTAGCTTATGGTTCAACTGCCCAAAAACTGGCTGGGAAGTTGGGTGGGCCTTGAAGTTGCCTACTGACTGCATGCTGCCCTAGAGCTTTGTAAGCCAAAACCCCAAAGCAGCTAGGACTACCTTAGCCATGGACAAAAAGGAACATTCATGTACCTGCAAGGCAAAAAGGATTTATTATTTTCTCACCAAGGAATAGGTTAAAGGTTTAATATATCGTCCACAAACCAGGATCAGTTTTTTGAAGAAGCCTGTGTAACATCAGGTCTGCCGCTATGCCACCTTGCATACTGCTTTTTCCATTTTTATGGCAATAAGTCAGACCACAAGTGAACTTTTACCACTTTTAGGATGCTTGAAAAATGAGAAAACTTCTAAGAAATTGGAATGGAGGAGTCTTCCACATTGCATTTTTTTTTCTCTCACTACAGATCATTTCTTTTTAAAACTTGTTCAGTTGGAAAACATTTGCGGGGAGTTGAGAATAATATTGTATATCACAGAAATCAGCCTTTAAATGAAGAGCTTCATTTGGGTGCTGTCTACAAGTTCTTACTGCTTTACCTGCCCAGGTAAAGGAAGCAAAACAATTTTAATTGATCCCAAAGCAATCAAAGGATCAATCAAGCACTGACACAATAGAGAAGGTGTTGTAACATTGGTGGTTCAACAGGCCTCCCCTAAAGCAATCGTATCTGTCAGAAAAGAGGCATTAGTCTAAAAAGCAGTAACTTCTCTTATCCCATCAAATGGGGGGAGGGGAGAGTGGAATTTGACAAAAAATGCAGAAGTGAAATTAGAAGACTGGAACAAACAAACAAATAAATGACAAACAAAAAGATAAATAACTGCACTAAAATTAACTTATTATCAAGCAGCATTTTTAATTTCAAGAGCTTGTCTATTCATTGACATCTTTGCAAAAATGCATTCATTAAAGGAATATAGAACATTCCCTTGGGTGGGCCAAAATAAAATTTCAATTTTTTCAGGTCACGCTTAGCTTCATGCATCATCACATCTTTATAAACATTGTAATTTCAGTGACACAGTATGGATATTTACCACTGAATCAACAAAGAACTGAACTTTCTCTTTCCTTCTTTTCTGATTCCTTCCCAACCATTTTGCTCCTGTTTTATGTGTTTTTCTTTGCTGTTCACCTGACTCTGAGAACAACTGTACTGCATGGTTATCAGCATGATGAGAGGAGACAGCCTGTCTAGCTCTGCCCAGTCTTAAAAAGACTGGTAAAGAAAAGGGGGCTGACTAGGTAAGCCAGATGACATCCCAGACCTGGGACGTGAGCCAGGGACCAGAGAAACATCTGCTGCGGCCAAGCTGCCAGCACAAAGCATCCATCCGTGACTGACCAGTCGCCTTGGATCCTGAGAACATCAACAAGCACTTTATTTCCCCTACCTTTACCACCCCCTTGATTTTTCCCAATGCTGTCCACTGCTTTGACAAAGGCAAGGGAAATGACCATAGTTCACAACCCAAAATTAAATGTGAAAACCAACTCTTTCCTCCTCATCAAGAAAGAGTACTTGACAAAATAATGGACTGTAATGCCACCCTTTACTCTAAATAAAGGAATCTGGCAAATTTTGAGTGTATACATTTTTCATATCCACTCAATTTTGGTATGAGATATTTTTTCATTCTTTGAGTGCTTGTGGTTAGTTCATTTTACTCAGGGACAGATGTAGCATGGATTGAAATAAGGAGGTGGCTCTGAAAACAGTGTTGCACGATAGGGGTACCATCTGCTATACTAAGAAGAACCAGTACAGGAGATTTAAAGACCCATTTTCCAACTGGTAAATAAACACTTGTTATTCAGTCTGTATCTAAAAATGGGGATGAATTTTTTAACATATTTTCCATCAGCTGAAATCCATAAGTCATGCTTGACTGTTTCTGTGACAGAAGCATCTTAAGATATTTTTCTGTCTTGAGCTAATTTATTCTATCTAAACTAGAAATATATAAGAAGCCATCGTAAACTTCTCTCCTCTGTCATTTGTTCTCATGACAAAAAAATGCATAAACTGGATTTTATCCCTGGGGAAATGTCTGCAGAGAATGTGTGGGAGGAAAAAAAGAAGATGCCATGTGAGTAGAGGTGGAATAACTTAACTGTAACTTTGATCCACTGAGGATTTCCCTATAAAACAACAGATTTGCTTTGGAGCCCCACTCCTGGGGTGCATTTTACTTCGGCTTGAACCTGTGCTGGGCTTGTGCACTGTCCCCTTCCCTGTCCAGTTTTTTGTTAGGAGGAGAATAAGCCATGGATGAAGCCACACCAGTTTTCAGTGTGTACATCCAAGGGAATGGGCCTGTGGGACAAAACACAGAATCACAGAATCACAGAATCACCTAGGTTTGAAGGGACCTTTTAAGATCATCTAGTCCAATCATTGGAAAA
>JAOXNO010000020.1:7462111-7473831 GCA_028565335.1 Limnodromus scolopaceus
AATGCATAACCATAATAAATAACAAATGCAGAATAGGCACAATATACACCAGAATTTCCCCCAGTCCAGATTGTCAATTGGCATAAATCAGCATTGTCTTGAATACTTCCATGAGCTATAACAAATAGCTCTTACTGGAGATTGTGTCTATTACACGTTGACTTAAAAACTTAAAAAACAGCTTATCTTCCCTATGACATAAGGTTTTAGTGTTGATTTTAGTTGCAAGGGGGTTGTGCCTTTGTGTCTTTACTAACATCACTGAAAGTTCCCTGGAGTGTTTATGTAGAACTTCTCCTCCAGAGGGTAAAAAATAGGAGTAGATTTCCTTTTCATGGCATGAGCTAGTGCTCAGAGCATTTTTGCATTCTCAGTTCTCTTTCCCATCTAAAAGCAAACAAATCTGAGCAAACTCACATCTTTGGCTTGTAACATACTAGTCTTGTTACTCAGTGGTAGGCTATGAAGGCACAAGTGTGGCATGAGGCAGGGAAAAGGTGGCGAAGGGAAGGAAGTCTCTGGCCTCTTTACTGGAGGTGTTGTTCTGGGCAGAAAAGACATAGCAGGGAGTAAACTGAGTCTGACAAACTGCAGAAAATACCATCACCAAAGTAATGCATATGCCCTCTCAAATGATCAAGGAGCACCCGCATTACTGTCTTGACCAACCTTGCAAGCGCGTAGCATGGGCCCCCCTCTGAATGCCCCAATTTAAGTAATAATAGGCATACTATAATAGATCCTACTTTCATCTGGTGCCAGTTGACTGCTGTCCACAGGCTGATATGGCAGGGGTCTTTAGAAGATGTTCAGTTCTGCCTGGGACCCCACACAGTGCTCAAACTGTTCTGGTCTGCCTCAAGCTTGCCAAAGTGTTGTGGGCATCTCATCTTTGCAACAGGTGAAGTCCAGGTGATTGCACAGACTTAATCCTGTTAGAATAGTTGAAGTGTCACATCAGTGATGTAGCTGGGCTAGATACTGTTATCTCCAAAGACAGACATGTTTGGACAAGCACAGACTGAATAAACCATTTCTGTGATCTTCTGAATCTAAAATAATTTTGACTGGCAAGGCACATGCCAAGACCTTGGAAGTGCCATTTCTGGGTGCCACTACCAAAAACTTTCAATGCATATCTCAGCGTGAGATGATCAAACTATGGGATGACCCAGCTGCTTCTGTAAAGTCTAAATTCCAGAATAGCTGCATTTCTGGGAGTAATGTAACTCGAAGAATCTGGATCACTTGCCACCAGGAGGTTAAAGTAGCGAAGTTTTTCAGAAGCGGTGTACTAAAAGGAGTAGTTGGGTAAACTGAAAATTTGTTAGTATTGTGTGTTAACCCAGGAGGCATCTAAGCCCCACACAGCTGCTTAATCAGTCCCCTTGCAGTGGGATGGGGGAGATGATCAGAAGGGTGAAAGTGAGAAAACTAGCGGCTTGAGATAAAGACAGTTTAACAGGTAAAGCAAAAGCTGGAATTTTGTCATCAAGCTTTGTCTCTGGCTTACTTTTACACAAGATTTTAGTAGAGAGAAGTTCACCATCACCACACTCCATTCCCTGCTCTTATTTCTCATGCTGACCTCAAATTCACTACTGCAAGCTGCTTTCTACCATCTCCGAAACAGATTACTCCCCTGTATGTACTATCTTGTCCTTGTCTCTCCTCCACCTGTCTGTCCCTTTGGAGGACAGGACTCCAGCAAAAGCAACATGACTAAACCCAGTTCATCCCACAGAAGACTACATTTTATGTCACCAGGGGCCATCAGCAATGACAGTTAAGCCTACAGAGGAAACTCATCAGAACACTTAGAGGAATGACAGTTCTGGGCAACCTTTGCTGTGTGAGAAATCTCTGGGCTGCCAGCACCTAAACAACTCAATTGCTTGAATGTATGTTGGAGGTTTTTTCTACTTCTCATTGACAAGAGCCTGGGACAGTCATGCACGTGCACCCAGGCAGATAGACAATATTTGAGAAAATACCATAGAATCACAGAATCATATAATGTTTTAGATTGGAAGGGACCTTAAAGATAATCAAGTTCCAAGGCCCCTGCCATGAGCAGGGACATCTACCACTAGACCTGGTTGCTCAAAGCCCTGTCCAACCTGATCTTGAACACTTCCATGGGTAGGGCCTCCACTTCCCTAGGCAACCTGGGCCAGTGTTTTAACACCGTCATAGTGAAAAGTTTCTTTCCGATTCCTAAACTAAATCTACCCTTTTCCAGTTTAAAGCCACTACCCCTCATCCTATTGCTACATGACCTCATAAAAAGTCACTCCAGCTTTCTTGTAGTCCCCTTTCAGATAGTGAAACTGTGTTATAAGGTCTCCCCGGAGCCTTCTCTTCTCCAAGCTGAATAATCCCAACTCTTGCAGCCTGTCCACACACCAGAAGTGCTCCAGCTCTAAGATCATTTTTGTGTCCCTCTTTTGGGGCTCCAACATGTCCATGTCTTTCCTGTACTGAGGGTTCCAGAGTGGGACACAGTGCTCTAGGTGAGGTCTCACCACAGCAGAGCAGAAGGGGCAGAGTCATCTCCCTTAACCTGCTGGCCATGCTGATTTTGATGCAGCCCAGGATGCAGTTGGCCTTCTGGGCTGCAAGCACACATTGCTGATTCATGTTGAGCTTCTCATCCACCTACACCCCCGAGCCCTTCTCCTCACAGCTGCTCTCCAACCATTCTCCACCCAGCCTGTATTTGTGCTTGGGATTGTGTGTGACTCATGACTCATGACCCATGCCCTGACCTTGCACTTGACCTTGTTGAACTTAATGAGGTTCATACAGGCCCACTCTCAAGCCTGTCCAGGTCCCTCTGAATGTCATCTCCCCCTCCAGTGTGTCAACCACGCCACACAGCTTGGTGTCATTGGTAAACTTGCTGAGGGTGCACTCAATCCCACTGCCATGTCGCCAACAAAGATGTCAAACAACACCGGTCCCAGTACTGACCCCTGAGGAATGCCACTCTTCATTGGTTTTCACTTGGATATCAAGCCATTGACTGCAACTGATCAATGTGTGGCCATCCAGCCAATTCCTTATCCACCAAGTGGGCCATCCATCAAATCCATGTCTCTCCAATTTATAGACAAGGATGTCATGGAATCACAGAATCACGGAGTTGTCAGAGTTGGAAGGGACCTCTAGAGATCATCTAGTCCAACTCACCTGCTAAAGCAGGATTGCCTAGAGCACATTACTCAGGACTGCATCAAGGCGGGTCTTGAAAATATCCAAAGAAAGGGACTCCACGACATGTGGGACAGTGTCAAACACGATGCATAAGTCCAGGTAAATGATGTCAGTTGCTCTCACTGTATCTAGCAATGCTGTAACTCTATCACAGAAGGCCACCAAATTTGTCAGACATGACTTGCCCTTGGTGAACCCATGGTGGCTGTCACCAATCAGCTCCTTATTTACCATGTGCCTTAGCAGAGATTTCAGGAGGATCTGCTCCGCGATCTTGCTTGGCACAGAGGTGAGACTGACCAGCCTGTAGTTCCCCGGGTGCTCCTTTTTTCCCTTTTTGAAAATGGGGGTTATGTTTCCCCTTTTCCAGTCAATGGGAACTTCATCGGACTGCCACGACTTTTCAAGTATAATGGAAAGAATCCTAGCAACTTCGTTTGCCAGTTCCCTCAGGACCTGTGGACGGATTTCATCAGGTCCCATGGACTTGTGAACCTTTAGGTTTCTTAGATGATCTCAAACCTGATCATGTCCTACAGCGGGTGTTTTTCATTCTCCCAGTTCCTGTCTTTGCCTTCTGCAACTTGGGAAGTATGGTTAGAGCCCTTGCCAGTGAAGACTGAGGCAAAAAAGTCATTCAGTACCTGAGCTTTCTCCATATTTTGGGTCACAAGCTCTCCTGTTTTCTTCCAGAGATGATCTAAATTTTCTCTAGTCTTCCTTTTATATGAAAATTGTTGCCTAAAAAAATGGCTTAAAAAATAAAAATCAGTTTTGAATGTCCTTTTAGCACGTTGGTGGTTTTATCTCTAATGGAAGTCAAGTGCACCTAAGTGATAAGTATGCTTCTGAATATTTTTCTTAATACTGAAAATCTTAAGCACATATTCAGAATTTTTTTTTCTAAATGGCTGGCTCCAGTCACCTATGGTCATATCCAAAACCAACATAAGGCAATGACAGTTACTTATGAAATTTAGTCTTCAACTTCTGATTGAGTCCTTGAGATGCCCTGTGTAGTCAGTGGAGAGAACCAGGCCATGATTTGTTTGATTTGTCTCATAGAGTTGTTTTAGGGTGAGGTGAAGCTTATCTTTATCAGTTCTTGGGGTTTGGTTTTTTCCCACTATAAAGGGAATGTAGTAGAACTGACTTAGATGTTTACATTTAGTCAAGATCTGCAACTTGTACTGTTTTGAGGTAGGGAGGAGTCAAAATTCCTGCCAAAGATAATCTTTTTTAACCAAAAATTCTTCTGCTCCAACCCTTAGGCCATCTCCCCTCCCCATGCTTTATAAACAAAAGGATGCCAGTTTTCACTAGTGGCTAATTCAGTTGTGAGGCAAAGCGAATGACTGGGAAGGGTGTAATAATTACAGCACGATGTGATGATCCTCTAGTGTATTCTCTGAAGAAGTATGATCTCAGAGAATTTCTGCTAGGCCCTCTTCAAGTAATTACTGTCAATTCATGCTTATCTGCCAGCTCTCTCACCAGGTTTTCTTTTCCTTGCCTTCCTTAGTGAAGATACGGATTCTGACAAAAGGAGCCATTTGTCAAGGAGCCAGCATGCCAACTTTTCTTTCCTTTTCTTTGCTGAAATTATGCAAGAGATTACAGTCCAGCCTGAATCAATATGTAGCTTATCATGTAAATAATAGAGTACATAATAATCAATGACAAATGGACATTGGTGGTAGCAGATACGGCTACGTCATTCAGCAGTGGGCTGCTTGCCACAACCACTTCTGGACATCTTCATTTTAAACATGTGAAATCACACAGGGCTTTTAAATAGGTCATACAAGCATAGAATGGTTTATGTTGGAAGGGACCTTAAAGACCCTCCAGTTCCAACCCCCCTGCCATGGGCAGGGACACCTCCCACTAGACCAGATTGCTGATTAAGCAATTGCAACGCCTGTAGTTCTAACAAACCTCAAAGAGTTTTTTTTAACACAGACTCTTCTCCTTAGGGACAATACTGGAAGGGAGGAGTCCCTTCAAGGTATCTCTCAAAAGATGAACGTATGTTACTTATGGATAACAAGACAGGAAGAGATAGGTTTCCTTGAGCTTCCACAGCAATGGCTCTGACTTCAGCCTGTCCTGGGATGGAGTGATAATTACAGCACATGTCTTTGGTTACTCTCCCAGGGTTTGGACAGGGGACCCTCTCTTTATAGCTTGTGCGTAAACCTGGTTTAGGCAATTACAAATTCATATCCTCTAACAACTAAGTGTAGATGAATTCCTAATCTAGTCACTACACTAGTTAATTTTAAGTTCTTGAATGGAAAATGGAACTGGCTCAGACCTGCTGTGAGGGTAGAAAAAGGACTGCTCTTTAGAAGGTTTTAGCACCTAGTACCACAAACAGTAAATCTACAGGAGTCAGGAAAAAATAACCTGGTGTATGCATATGCTTTCAGTAAAGTCACAAGGGTTATGTAACCATGGTCTATTTGAACCAAAATTCCCATCTTCATTTCTTAAACTACAGAAAAAACATGACACTGTTGAATTCTCTGAAAGTCTACTTGATCTGAGATCCTGAACATGAATTCTCTTTCTACTTAATTTCTGATTTCAGTGTGAGTACACCGTAAGAATCAAGCGAACTTTGGAGTCCACCTGTGTCATTTTGGTAATCCTGCAGCTATTGTGATGTAGAACACAAAACCAGACGTAGGACTCTCATGTCCCACTACTAATCCATCCTCTCACACACATCTGTGTCACTAGACAGGGTTGCGTTTTGGCATTTATATGTCATTGTTTAAGACATTGCTTCTCTTTCCTAAAGTGCAATATTCACCTTCTCTTGTCAGGTCAGTCTTCATTACAGCAGAGAATAAAGAAATATGTAGTGTGGAACTTTCACCTTTTTTTTTTATGTTTTAAGCATAAATTTTAGTTTCAAGACTATCCATACAACGGGTGGAGGGAAAAATAAATACGAAAATGGAGAAAGGTAGAGCTCTTTACCCCGACAATTTGAAGAGAGTGCTTTAGCTTTCTCAGATGCTAGTCTTTGCCTCAGGATTTGGGCTTAGTATGAGCTTGATTTGGCTGTCAGCTACTTAATCCAAAACAACTGTCTTCCCCCTACTTGTTCCTCCAAACCATATAATCTCTCTGCAGGACAGGCTTTTTTTCATTTGCGTTTTCTTCCCCTCTTTTTCCCCTGGCACTGTCAGTAGTTCACCCAATAACTTACTCGCTACCACATTTTTAAATATCCTAGTCTTTTGGTGGCTGAAGAAATTCAGCAATGCCCTCTGAGGACTTACACAAACATGTCACTTCTTTGCAAAACATTCCCTGATTTTGTCAGTTGCATGAGCTAATGCCAGTGAAACTCCAATGCTTTGGAAGAAAATCCAGGGGCACCTTGAGGGTTTTATTTTTTATTTTTTTGTAAAGTTCAAGATGATTAATTATATGGGACTCAAGATATGTAAAAGTTATCCAAGTTTTCACCATTAATCACATAAATGAACAGAAAATAATTAGTTCGTAGTGACTTTCTGGCTTATTATAATCAGCCCAACTCAAATCGACTTAGCCCAGAGAGCCAAATATAGCAAGGAAAAAACCTTGAGGCATTTTTTCACTATGTGTTGCCTGTTATCACACAGTGAGGTTTCTGTTCAAATGATGTGCCTTATTAAGGCAGGCGAAACCCATTTAAACAATGTATCAGAAATGCAGACAAGCTGCAGAAATATACATGTATAAAGGGTATATTTTTCTTGAAATTTATTGATGGCTAAGCCTGCTAAAACTTTAGAAAATGTGTTTTCTAAAGCACTGACATTATTTTTTTCTAGTAACACAATTAGCTTTTTTTTTTTTCAGTCACTCCTTTCTCCCCTCTTACTCTCCCTTGTAATGGACTTGAAGAATGGCAATTATTCCTTTTTATTTTACTGACATGAACCATGTGCTTATTAGAATAAATGTTATCATTACCCTTCTTATTTTATGATTATTAATTTTTTATTTGATTGCCAATACTTTTACTGTAGGCTTAAAGTCTTGAATATTAGATGTGATGGAACAATAATAAAATGGAAAGGCTTGGATATGATTCTTTCTTTCTTTTTCCTAATAAATACAGCTTTAATTCTTAAAGATCTATTCTAAAGGTAGGTACCTTTTCTATATATTATATTTTTATATATTTATATTTAAATTATATTTAAATTGTTAATTGTTCTGTCATCTATGGGAATTTGAGACCTCACTATCCTTGGCATTTTGATTGTTTACATGATATCAAATTGTATTAGAAGTGTGTGTCCTAGAGTCTGGACATCACTGTGTGGGCAGACTTCCGAGACAGACATCCTGTCAGGTGAGTTTCACAGCCAGCATGCTTAATTAAGTAGAGTGATAAACTTCAGAGTACATAGGAGAGTTGTCTGTGCCCCATGTCACCAGAACTGAGAGGTTGAGTCAGGAAAGGTGCATAATCAGGTACAAGACAGGGTCCCAGGACTTCCTCCGGCTTCAGAAGTGAGGAGGCAAGGCTCATGAGAATATCAGACGCTCCTCTGGATAGTTATTTGCCTTGTAACTTCACTCTGATGATGCACTGAACAAATTTCCTCTGTTCTGAAAGCTCCCTGCAACTATAATATGTAGCTTGGACAATTTAAATTAAAAACTTTCTCTAAAGGTAACATAGGTCAAAAGCAGAGAAGAAATCTGGTCACAGTAATCTTCTAAGTGAAAGAAGCAAAGTCAGTGTACATAGACTCCAGCCATACAGGATGACGACACAGTACAGGAATGGAGGCGGTCAGAAGCTTCAACCTCACCCTCTACATAAAATTTGCAAATATGAACTTCACAGCAACTGATTAACCATTGCACTATTACAGAAGCAAGACTGTAAATGAGATCATTAGATGATTCAGCCTCCTTAAAATTATCTACCTCTATTTGAAAAGCCTTTTTTTTTTCTTTTTTAATTATTCCTGTACTGTGGAGGAGAGGTGTCAGTTGTTTCAGCATGGAGTTTAAAAAAAAAGCAAGAGGGTACCTAAAGACAGTGAGATGAACAGGTAGTAACATTGCAGCTGTGTAAGAAGAGATGAAGACAGAATACTCAGTTTTACTCTTCCCAATCTTGATTTTGGTACTTACATCCTGACATAGGCCTCAAAGTGTTTTCTTTCAAAAAATAAAATCATTCCTCAGTGCTTTCAAATTATCTGGTAGAAAGATGTGATTATGCGTCATAAAAGCCCAGTTTTACTGTGGTCATCCAGAAAATAAAAATATGCAGTTTGGTTCCCTCTTAATTTGAGTGTGATTCTCCCATTTCAGAAAGCTGGATCCAGACCTCTGCACAAACTCTTGTGAGGAGAACACAAACATGCCAGCAACAGGAAACACCATCCAAGTTACAGAACATAAGAACTGACTATGCATCTGAGAAAGTGGATGCTTAGCAGAAAAGAATAGGTGGAATGAAGAATAGCAAAACTCTGGAGACACTCGGTGCCATTCAAGAACAAGACTTGGGGATCTCTGGAAATGGAAGTTGCATCTAGGCTTTGATAGACACTCATTAATGAAAGAGTCAGGACTGAATCCAGAGCTCTCACTGACTTTGTATTCCCACCAGGAAACATGTATAAGGGAACATCAAGACCTACTTTTTTTCTTTTTTTTGCTTCTTAATTTCTGGTGAACCGTGTACCAATGCTTACAGAACCACATCCAAACTAAGAATGATTTCTTAAAACAAGGAAGCATAACCATTTCTGAGGGAGACATTCCAATCTCAAATCTGAATTTCGGCTTGTGCTGATTCCTCAGTCTATGTCATGACATCTCAAAAAGCTTTGCAACTATCTGAGAATTAGAGGACGCAAGTGAAGATTCTGAGCTCTGTAACCTTGACTCGGGCCATGTTGCCTTGCTGCTTTTCTATCTGTTTTTCATCTGTTCAGGTTAAACTCTTCTTGGCAATGCCAGCCTGTTATTACATTTGCACAATCCCTACTCAAAAAGCAACTAGAAAACAGCCGGAGCCTCTAGCCACCAATAATGTAAATAATAATAGATTTCTTTTTCTCTAAACAGCAATGCACAGGCATCAAACAGGGTCATAACACAAAGATTTGTAATAAAGTAATAATAGAAGATTGAAATACAGTTGCTAATAAAGCATCTCTTCAAGTTTTGTCTTTTACACTGCATGTGTATGTGTGTTGGTGAATGTGTGCATGTGTCTCAAACACAACAGAGCCAAATTAAATTTTGCATATTACATGAAAATAACTGCAATCACAGTAACCATTATTTCTCTGTATTTTAAATTCTCTTTTTTAATGAACTTTCCTTGAGGACATTCTTACAATTGAGCATTTATTTATTATAAGTAACAAAAGGAATTTTGATTGTTCTAGCTGTGGCACAGAAATATACTTTGATAAGCATACAGTACCGCAGATGAAAATAACAACACAAGTAAGTAATTAAAAGCTTTGGAATTTAAGGATGAAAATCTTTGCTGACATGTCTCTGTAGAATTTAATGTAGTTGTGGTAGAGAGTTGGGGTGGAGACTTGGGAATGTTTGACCTTATTTCCCCATTTTTCTAGAAGAATTTCATTTATTCCATCTTAGCAAAGAGAAGTCTTAGTAATATGAAATCTCAGCCTACCTGTTTGGAAGACTGAAAATATAGGAATATAAATTACGTTAAAAAAAAAAAAAGTATGGTTTGTTTGTTTTCATATTTATACACATGGTAGAAAGTAAAGGAACAACATCATACAGGAGCATCCCACAAAGACACTCTACATTAGGTACAAGATCATAGTGTTTTTTTGGATGAGGACACACAAGCAAGTTGCCCTGCAGAAAAGAGTTCCTACGCACCAGCTTAATACTAATTATTTTATTTATGCTTTCACATCATTGTGACTTCAACGTTTTTGGTACATTTTTAACCTGTTGTAGAAAAGGGTAATCTACTTCACATATAGAAGCTGGATAATAATAAAGTATTGTAGCATACTGTACTGTTAAGCAGCACTATGTATGGAAATATGAGTCTGTTAAGTGTTTGATAACACATTGCATAATTGCAAAGAAGTTCCTTTTCATAATGTTGGGGAAAAAAAAGCAGTTTAAAAAACACTTTTACTTTTTGTGGGGCTTTAAAAAAATATTGTGATTACTCTGTATATGAAGGTATAAGTCTTAAGACACCATAGAACATTAATAGTTAACAGCTTACCTCTGATAAATGTCTCTTCAGCTGTTTTTTATTTTCCTTTGTAAGAAACACAGATAATTTATTTTTTTCCCCCCAATGGAAGTCAAATGATATGGAATGGAAGACAGCAGTGGAAAACTTGTTATTCATTCCAGCGTGGCAAGACCTAAAAAGCATCATGAGAAATGATGCAAATTTCTCCCTGCCTTGATTATCCATTCGGGGTCACAGCAATGCAACAACTACTTTTCTGATGTAAAATCTGGAATTTCAATGGAAAGGTTTTGGATATTTTTGTGGGGTTTTTTTGTCTGTTTTGTTTTTTTTTTTATTATTATTTTTTATTTTCTTTCTTAAAAAACCTGACAGGTTTAAGCTGAAAATCAAGCAAACTGAGCCTCCTTTGCACACACTGGGGAAATGTCTGTATACTGGTATCAAGTTTGGCAGGACAACACTGCAGTTTCCAGAGCATCGCTGGAGGAGGATGATTCAAGTGTTGATTGGGAAATATTTCCCCTCCCTCAGCAGAGCATAAGGGAAAGCAAACCAGTACTTTTGGGAATAAGGCTTAGGTGTGTCAAGGTTGGTATTTCTAGCAAATAAAGTGCAGGTAATATAACAGCTCCATCAGCAAAATGGAGTAGGTGGCAGAAGGCCTGGGCGTTTGAGGCAATGAGTTTGTGTTCAAAATGACAGAAGTGCTAGTAAGGCTTATTTGCAGTACTTTGTTGTGAAGGGAGCCGCAGCAGTCGATGTGAAATTATATGAAAATTTATGTGAGAATTTTTAGTAAATTCTTTGGGGCATTTGCCCAAGTTTAGTCACAGCTCAAAATCTTTACTCCCGCCTTATTAGTTTAAAGCTGTGATGGAAACTCAAAGTGACAGCGCTGTCAACACACTGAGACATAATGCCACAGAGCACTGTGCTTCCGGGCCAGCAAACAAAACATCAGCTTCCAAATGAAAAGGCATTGAAATAGGGAAAAAAAGCAACTGTGTGTTATATATCATCACCAGATAATACTATAAAGTAGAACAGCACATTTACTAAGGGATTCAAGGGCAGGAGTGCATGTGTAGGTAGATTCTGTTTGTAGTAGTAGTGCCATTATCAGGAGCCTAATTTATTTAGCGGTTGAGTAGTGGTAGCAGCCTGCTATTATTCTGAATGTTTGATTAAAAAGAAAAAAGAACTTCCGCCGCTCTTTCATACACACATACACAAACCAAAGTGAGAAAACAGTAAAGGAAAGACCTAG
>JAOXNO010000020.1:7479171-7501331 GCA_028565335.1 Limnodromus scolopaceus
TCAATACATTGCTTTGACAAAAGAAAACAACTTTCAGAACACCTGTTTTTGATTCTGAAAACTTTCCAAACATATGTGTACAGATACAATTGGGCCACATGTATATTTGATAATCAAAACTGAGTTTCTTAGTTCTGCACCAAAAAGGAGAGTAAAATCCTAATAGTCTTCTGCAGGGCCTGACTGGATCTTCATGAACCTTGTCAAGTTTTGGTATATAGCCTTTCAAACAGAGATGCCTAATTTGGAGTCAGTCTGGTAAATCTTGTAAAGTAGGACTGATCCGCTGCTGGAAGAAGTCATAGATGTGATGATGATGTATGATGGAAACAATATCTTCAGTGACTTTGTATCATTCTCATTAGAAAGCAGCCAAAACCTACAGATAACAGAGCCAATTTATAAGCTAGCATCAGCTTTGTTGTTCTGATACCACAAAGACGCTCTGGCAGCTCTTGTGCAATGCTGGGATCTGGCAGAACGAATACTGAAGGAAGTGGCTTTAAAACAGAGACAACCTCCTGCTTTTCATTCTAGGCCTGCAGTTTCTCTAGCAGATTATTCACAAAATTGTCCAGTATTGTCACACTGAGCATAATTCACTGACGACTATAATGAAATTACAGCTAGGGAAAATCGACTAATACTGATTCATGTAAGGAAACCAGTGTCCATGATACAAACATACTTGCTGGGTATCCATTTGATTATCTTTGTTGACCTCACTTTTTTTTTTTGATTGAACAGTCCTCCAGACAGATGTTCTTTCTATTTTTGTTTTCACATGAGACCTAACCCAATCCATTCAATATCTTGAGTATTTTGCAAACTGAGGCAATGTCAAGCAACAGTTACATACTGAAATTCCACACAGGCAAATCCATGCAAAATAAAACAGTCACACTACTCTCCTGAAATAAATGGAAGAATTCTATTCCTAGAGAGTCAGAGGAGAAGTGATTTTGGAGTAGGAGAGACAGTAATTAGCCAGAAACTGAAATAAAGTTGACCTGAAAAATTATGGTTTTTGTTAGACAGAATTGTTGTTATCTATAGAAACAAAAACTATCCAGAGCAGATTAAGGAAGTCCATTAATTGCTTTTATTCATTTTAGGGATCAGGGGATTCAAGGACTAGGGAATTCTGTTTTCTCTCTTGAATGCGGCCATCTCCCTAGGCCCCAGGGATGTTGCTCACAGGGAGAATCAAAGTCTGTACTAAGTGCCTTGGACAACGCATCCCATTTATATGCTCCAAATCACAAAGACTCAGCACTGTAATCTCCTCCCTCCAAGCACCATGATGCTACAGCCGCAGAATGGTACTGACTGCTGGGTGTGGAAAGAGTTAATACTGATTCCTAAAGGAAATAGGTAGCTATGTTACTAATGCCGGACAAGTGAAACAGTCTTTATTCTCCCTGTGACCCCGCACTGCCAGCTGCCAGCCTTTCACAGGCACAGGTTATTACCTGGCACTTGAGGAATGCTGTAGCTCCCCTCCATTATTCCGATGAGGTTTTCTTTGTATTTTCATTTTTTTTTTTTTTCCCAGAGCACTGTATCTTTTCCTGGGAACAAGTCACCAGAAGGGAGCTTTTTAATCTGTCACTCAGGGACTCATATAAGCAAGTACCTGTATAACAGGGTTTGTGGGATCTGGGGAAGATTGAGTTCTTCAGTCAAGACTTGAAGGTGTGACCTCCTGATTTGGAAGACAGAGTGCTACTCCTGGAGTTTACCACTTCCACCATCCTCCCCATCTGTTTTTGTCAAGCTCAAGAATTGTGCTGCCAGTGGAAAAGGCTGCAGTTCTTAATGAAATCAGAAGTGCTGGGAATTAAATCTGTGGTTTCTGAAAGATCATCAGCACTCTGTTTTAACCCCTTTTTCCTTCCTTTTTCAGATTCAGATCTTTCTCTGTTAAAAACTTCCAGACACTTGCTCTTTTTCTTTTTGCAATTAATTTGTAGTATTTGTTTACAAGTATGATCGTTAGCATTCCAAGATATTTTTTTATTACTGTTCTTTGTTATAATGTCAGACAGAAGCGTAAAACAGACAAGCAGACAGACATATCGCTCAGGAAAATACTCAGTAAACCACAGGAGACAGCTATGGAACAAAGACACATATACTGATTTTGTTGGAGTAAATCCGAAAACAATCTCATGGCACTGAATGGATCAGATTTTCAGCTGATGAAGACTGGTTTCACTGCCCAGCAAAGGATTCACCGCTCAATTTACCTCTAGGTTTACCTTCAGCTGAAACAAGAATCTGGAATCTGGAGGCTCCAGATCTCGGAGCTGAGAATAGGAAGAGTTAACCCCCAACAGACGTCACCTGGTATGGAACTACAGCTGTCTACAGAACCTCAGGCACTTGGTACTATTCCCCACTAAGTGAATAATAGTGAAAAATCCTTTCTTAAGATGTTTTGTGTGCTGATCATCCTCTTGTTGGTGGGATTTTTAATTTTTTTTTTTGTTTGGTTCGTTGGTTGGTTTCATTTTTTGTTTTCTGTTTCTGGGGATTTTTTATATGAAGAAAACACAGAAAATTGTCTCCTCCCAATATTGAGGAGACAGAGCTGTTGTCCTGTGGCCAGAGCACAGGACAGGAGATTAAGTTTATCTTCCAATCTTTCATAATCATTTGCTGGGTGGCTTCAGGCAACTAACTTCCCTATCATTCATTTTCTCCATGTCCGAAATAATAAGTGATCCTAGCATCTTTGTGAGATTTATTGCTATTAAGATTTATTGTGAATCAGTTTGGGTGTTATTATTTTCCTCATTATTGTTAATACTTATTACTATTATTATTGTTATTATTATGCTTCTGCACTGATGAGAACAGCTTAAAGCATATACCACTGTGCTGGGATCTACAACTTGCAATAGAAAAACTAGCCTGAAAGATAACCTTGCCACTAACAAGGTAAAAATGAGAGCACCAAGCAACTCGATAGCCTGCTTCACTGATAACAAGGCTTTCAAATACCCTGAGCCAGATTCTGTTCTCAGCGAGATGAGTGTAAATCTGAGGGGTCCTGCTGAGGTCTGCAGGACTATAGGGAAATTACTGAAAATCAGAATTTGGCCCGGTGGTACTTAAAGTAAACGTGCTCACTCTAAAGGGCCTGATGCACATTGGTGCTCAGTGTGCTACACAGAGAAAGAAAAACAACAGAGACACACACGCTAATTAAAACTGCAGATGTGACTTGGTGGCTAGATTAAATAACACCTCTGGAAAGAGGGGGAGCTGCCAGATATAAAAGCAGAAAGCTCCTCAATTAAACTGCTCGATGGGCTGTTGCTGATCTAATTTCTTCTAATTTCTAGAAGCAGAACCGATAGCCCTCTCTTTTTGAGCGATATCTGTCAGTTAAATGCTGCCCCATACCTAGTCCCAAGTGCAGTTTGACTTTTTCTCCTTACAGTTTACCTAGGAACTCAGGCGGGTATTTAGAGAGATCTCTTAAGCACTCCTATTTCGTTCTGCTTGCGTGAAAACAGAGCAGATAGGGCATGTGTGGGCCTGAGACCACCAGAACAGCTCGTTTTCAGCTCTTCTTAGTCGCAGAGTGAGTACAGAAAGCCTAAGTTACGGACAGGACAACAGCCAGCAATGCAGGTGGAAAATACGTGGGTCAAGGCTATGCATGCTAAAGCCAGCTCATGACACTGCGTTTAATCTCTTAGGCAAAATCAGTCCTATTTCCACTGGACCCAGGTAGTCAGCTTGCAAGAGAATTGCACTGCCACAAAACATGCATGAAACTTTTCTTTTGGGTTCTGGGAATCACTAAGAATTTAAAAAAATCACATCATTCCTAGGGAAGAAAACAAACAACTCAGAAAAAAAACCAACCACAAACTGAAAACTGAAAATAAAATAAAGCTAAGCCTCACTGCTGAAGACAATGTCTCTTGTGGTTGCTATTCCTACAACAGCTGCTGTGTGGCATTGCTCCCCTTCAGATGAAAAGCAGCAGTGTTCAATGCCAGTGAGTCAATAGCGCTCACTGTAGCGCATTTCTTGAAGACTGTCCTATTCCCTGTCCTCGTAACAAACTGTTCTAATTGTTATGTTGACTATTATGGCTAAAATGGCAATGCTCTGCTGTTCAAGAATTTTTGTCTATATTTCTGCAAAGCTACAGGGAGCAAAAATGTGCCTTTTACAAATTACTATTATTTAAGAAAAAAAGAAATGCCTTGAAAAATAATCTGCTGGCTATGAAATCTATTATGAAATATATTTCAATTAAAAGGCTACATAATTTATATGCATAAGCTTTTCTTCTGTCAAGTTTATATTTTTTTGTTGTCTTGTCATAATGCCCTGAAGTAAGCACTTCTGAATTTTAAACTTTAGCATTTATCTTAGCAATCACGCTGTGAAGACAAATATCCCTTGAGGAAGATACACAATTGGATCTTGTATACGAGTAAGTTAGGCTTTGTACAGGTTATTACTGCACTAGGAAGCATGGGGGTTCAATAACAACAATTAGCATTTAGAGATACACTGTTTATGTGCAGTGTATTGTACGTGCACCAGTTAATTAAAGCCATGCAACGGTTGTGATTCTGAAGCTCAGTTCTGGGATCCTTGGAAACATTTGGGTGGCATAAAAGAATCATAAAACACTTGCAAAATCTTCATGAAAAAATTCTCCTGGTGCTAAACTTTCTGTAGGGGTCTTTTTCTCATGTCTCTTTTGGCACAGGGGAGGTGGAATCAGTATGGCTAAGAACAGCTATGGTAAAGCAATACTTCACAGCCACAGCAGCTACTCCTGAGGTAAACATTACAGTTCAGATTTTCACCAGTTTAAACAGTTCCTGCACACCTTTGCATGGTCAGTGTGAACCATAAGGGTGAACTGGAAAATTACCATTTTTTTGTGGACAGGCTATCTTTTTAGCTGGCTCATTTCTTTGATCCAGTTCGTTGAGTGGCCATGTAAAAAAGCTTGGGTCCAGCAGAACCCAGGGAACAGCTTGAGAAGAAAATACCTTGGGACAAGAGAAGAGTGAGGACAGTTACGTTAAGTGAGTGTTCAGCTATCACACACCTTAGTTTCAGGATGCTAATTACGTTAGGTGTTTAACTTAAATTGGGGTGTAGTCACCTCGAAGCCAATCTAAGACTACACTGTTACAAAAGGGGACAGCTGTCCCCGGTGCAAAAGCACGAGCACTCAGATGGCCCTGTGGCCAGCCAGACCTTACTGCAAAACATCCAGAAAAAATGATTAGGAAAATCTGGCATGGGGAGGTGGTGTTAATGCATGGTTGCGAACAGACTAAAACGTGGTCAGGCCTTCTTGACACCTGCATAGACTTATAATAGCTGAAACTGATGGTGAAATTGGACCTATAGACTTGCTCTGGATGGGCTTCTGAAGGAGTCTCCTTCACATTGCTGATCACAGGAAAAATATATGGCCATTAGATCACCGAAGTAGACACTAAATTAGCTTTTGAATAAAAATTAGAATCAATAGGGGCCTCTGAGCCAATGCACAGAGTCCTAAAAACAAAACTGGCTTCCCAGCACATGCTTCCTGTCCTCTGCAAGAAGGTCTCTGTTGAGAATGGTCCTGGTGCTTCTTTGACTTACAATCTGTCCCCCTAATGTGGACAGAAAACCTATGACAAATGAGAAGGTGACCACTCAACCAGTGAGCAGCAGAGCCAGGAGCAGGTCCCAGTGCCTCCTTGCTGGCTGCTCTCCCTTCCACGTTACCTGCCAGCCTGCAAGAAGCCACTGCGGTGGTTATTTATCTCTACAGTGAGGACTTGCTCTCAGGCATAGTCTTATCGATTTCAGTGCTGGCTATAGTGCTTGTTTTGTAACCTGAACAACTTATGCTCTTCTCTGCCAAGTAGCATGAAAGCTGAGCAGCTATTAGGACCCCATAACATTTCAGAGAGTATTACTGCCTTTGTCCTGTGTTGTTATTGCCTTTAGACTTCATAAGAGGTGAGGATCCAGATCTATGATTCTTATGTTTACCAATATAAGTTCAAGAGCCTTTGTTGTTTTTTGTTGGTTTTTTTGTTTTTTTTTTTTTGATCCTGGTTCCTGACTTCTACAGTCATTCTGTCTGACTCTAATTCCCCTTTCCCTGCCAAACCTTTGGAGATCTCCACCAGTTTCAGCTAACTGTGGGACAGGAAAATTTATATGTAAATTCTCAAGCGTTTTTAGGAATAGAGACAATTTTTTAGGGGATCTATTCCCAAAACAGCGTGTCCATGAAAGGATGTTCTGCCTGGAAGGATGGCTGATCAGTTGTCATCAGATGTTACAGCCCAGCAGTCATCAAGCACATAGCTCAGGACCCACTGCTACCTGCAGTGACCTTGCACTACCTTGTAGAGACACGGTGTATAGAAGGCAGCAGGAATATTATGGGACAATGTGGGGTTACGGGATAGTTGTTAAAAACTGGGCTTCTGTAGTTTTGTTTCTAATGGATGTTGGATTTATTTCCTTTCTTATCCCTGCTGACTGCTGTCCTGATTGTGACATCCTTGTTTTTATATAACAAACCTAGAGATAGGGCCCCAGTCAGCTGTTCAATGCACCGGCAGCAACTGTCTGTCCTCAGCATTTGATCCATTCTTTTCCTCTCTCCACGCAGGTCCGAGAAAAGAGGAAAAGACCTTAAGCCGTACCAGAACTGTAGTTCAGCTCCCTCCGCTGCTCGGATAAGCTGGTGTGTAGCAGCGTTGTGTGCTAAGACTGCGCTTTGCAACTGACCAATTGCTCAACTCAGATTATTCAGAGGAAATTTCCTGAGACCATACAGGCAACTAGAAAATAACCTGCCAGTGAATTTTATATATATACACGCATAGCCAGGCACAGACGGTTTGAGGTTCCCTTTCCGAAGGTAAGAAAACGCTGCCCTGATCTATTTAGATTGAGAGATCAGGGCAGTCTTACTTGCTGGTATTATCTTGCAATCTGTTTTTAATTACAAGCATTAGTGGGAATTCTTAAAGACATTTACTAAAATACAGTTCTTTTAGAGCATTTGTGTGCCGGTACAGTTTTTCTTCTATGTCTCTCTTTGTGACATCCCCCAAACAGACGATGCTGACATTTGTGATCACCGTTACCATCTCTTTAGCTTTATAGTATTGTCTTAAACAATCCTAGGGCTGAATTTCAGGCCAGTGTGCTTTTTGTAACATCTCACCACCAGAAAATCCCACTGGGTATGGTGCACAGAGCAGAATCCCCCCCTCCCAGGACAGTAGGGTACACACTGTACTACCACCCGACTGTTCCCTACCGGGAGATTCATTTGCCCGGAACTCATTCATGCACTGGAGCAAATAATAAGAACTAAAAAAAAAATAAAAATATACATATAAAAAAATAAATAGACATACGCAGTGTAAATCAAAATAATTCTACTCAAGTCAATACAGCTGTGCTGATATTCACTAGATGAGGGTTCAGCTTAAAATTTCTAGTGGTAGAAGCAGCCGTGTTTCAGCATTACCTGCAGCTTTCTCAGAGTACCAGTATTTTAAGCATGCAACAAAACAGCAAACCACAGTGTAGCCATTGTTTCCTTGTCACTGGTTGCTTATTTTAGACAGGAAGAAATCTGTTCCTTTCAAAATATAATGGAAAAGATTACTAACCACCAAATATATAGCAGCTGGAGATGCCAGTTTGAATGCAACACACACATCAAAACACAAACATTTTTAACAGGTTCTAGTGCACGACCAAAAAAAATAAGAAACTGTACATAGATAGCAATGCACTTCTTCTATCCATCCTCTCTGCTTTCATGTATCTTGATCATTTAAGGATATTAAAAAAAAAAAATTCTGATGAATGCATAAAAAGAAAATTCATTTTGGAATTGTAACCTAATCGGCTCCAAATCTCTGCAAGGTTGTAGGACACACCACTGAGCTGAAGTCGTGTTGAAGAAACAGCTTTAAATGACTCACAGTCCCCTGTTTCTGGGAAGATTAGGTATTTGGAGAGAGAGGGAGAAAGGGCAGGTGTTTGGGATTTTTTTGTCATTCTTTCCCCAAAACAGAAAGGAACAGCTTCAGATGCTACAAGCATCCTGTTTGAAAAGGTGACTTCAGAGTGCAGGACTACCTGGATTTATTTTCCCAGACATGGAAAGTGGCACTAGGTGGGCTGCGTGATCTCCAGGCAGTCGTGCTCTTTCTTTGTGAAATGCTTTGAGATTTATAATTCAAACCACTGGTTCAAACAAAAAATCTTAGCAAAATTAGGATAGAGGAATAAGTTTTCTATAGGATTTTTAAACCAATCTGAACAATTCTATTTGCAGGGATATTATTCTCCCTGCAGATTTATCATATGATGTGAAAATTCTACAGAAGGGGTAGCATCCTTTATTAAATTAAGTGGCTATTTAGAGTAATTTCTATAGAATCCAATTTAATTTTTATAAACCCCTATAGCTTTCAAACCTTTTCCATTCTGTAGGATTTCTCCATAGGGACAGTTATTAGTGGCTGCAGGATTTGATTCACAGCAAAGTTGTTTTGTAGAAAGGAAAAATGGCTTCACTATGAAAGATCTCAGTGTAAAGCAGGGTCTGCTTTTGCTGGCAACAGCCCTCGGATGATGCAACTCCTGCAGCCAAACTTGGGCTGGGTATACCTACAACACTGATATAAAGCTGTACGAGGGTTCGGGGGCACTTTACCCAAGTGACATTTTGAGGGTTCAGCCCCCAGGCAGTCTGCTTTTTTTAAAAAAACAACTTTTCTTTTTTTTATATTTTGAGGTAAACTTGTACAGCCACCAGCTGCTCGTAGTGAGTAACTCAGGTATAAAAGCAAGTTCTTTCAGGGGGGAAATGGCTCCTTAACCTGCCATTTGGTAGAAGCTGGTAGTTTCTCAGCACCAAGTTACACCCTATCGGTTTGGCTGTGATCTTGCAGCTCTTATTGCCCTCCCCATTACCCGGCTGCTTGAGAACTATTTGAGGCTGCATTTTACGAGGCAGCAATACACACGGTCTCTGTCAAAGCCAGTTCAGGACAAAGTATAGAGGAGAAGCAACTCGGCCAGAAGCAATAGTTCCTCTACCCCAGCTCAAATGACTAGCTAGATAGAAGAATCAGATTCACAATTTCTCTTAAACGCTGAATCCCACTCTTGTGCCTAAAGTACTTTGCAAACACATGTTCCCCGCTGCCTTCCCAGCACACTGTGGCCCTCCGACTCAACAGCAACGAGACACAGCGCAGACCGAGGGTTTCATTTTGCCAGCAGCCTGCAGCATTAAGAGCGTGCAAGTCGTACACACCTTAAGTTTTAACGGTTGCCATGGCGATGAAAGGAGGCATTACAAAATGCACAAGCTGTTGAACATGTTGCCGGAGCTGAGAGGAAGAGCTAAGAATAAACTTTCGGCTAATTCTCCGTAACGGCGCGCTCCGAGCAGCTGCTGCTCGGCCAGCATCACATCCCAGTCAAGCAGCTCGTTAATAGGAGGCAGATTGGAGCGGGAGGGTGTCGCCCCGCTGAGCGCTCCTGGGGCATGGTACCTCGCAGCCACACCGCCGCTTCCAGCCCGACGGCTGCAAATGGAGGTTTCTAAAGAAAGAGCGAGGCTAATTTTATTATGATGATTATTATTACTATTTAATGCCTTGCTTCCGTGGGGCTGACAGACAAGATCACGCCCGCTGTGTATGAATAGCCCTTCCTTCTTTTAGTGCTAAAAGTCTGCAAAAGTCCCCTCCTGATGAAGGCTTTGGTGATCAGCTGGAACAATGGAAAAGGTGTCTGTCTGCCCGGCCCTGGGGCCGAGAAAGGAGCAGGAGCTTTGAAGGGGGGAGCAGCGAGTGAATGCCACCCTTCATCATTTTTGTAGCGGGGCGTGCATACTCCTGCCCGGGCATACCCAAAGGGGAATCACGTCAGGGGTCCAGGACCCTAACACAGGGGGCGAAGGTGGCTTCAGGGATGTTTAGCAGGCAGAGTAGCCCTAGTTCCCAAAGCATCCTGTCGCACAGACACAGGGTGTGAGTGAGGCTGAGCTGGCAGGTAAACACTCCATGTGCTCCCCCAGAAAGCCAGCCTGGGAAGCAGTTTTCCCTTTTCCATTTCCCTCAAATGTGAGTCTCCGCACTCGCTGATTTGAAGCAGAATTTTCTGAGCGGGCACGGGTAGGAAGACTGTTTTTCTGCCTGACAAATACCCACTAGATGGCAACATCCCTCGTTCCCTCGCCCAGCTCCGCAAGAGCCTGGTCCCTCTTGGCGCAGGGGTGTGTGTATGGGGGGCGGCAGATAAGACACAGGGATCTTGGATGCTATCGTGCACTGAGATTTCCTAAGCACAAAGAAAAACAGATCAGCAGAATATTCATTAGCAAACTTATCCTAGTTTTAAAAAGAAAATTGTCAACAACAAAATGTGCATTACCTGTATCTGTTAAGGACATAAAAGGGTATTTCTGAGCACCCGTCCAGAAGCAATTTCAGGCCTTGTAACTCAAGTAAACCCCTCTATTAAAGATATAAAGAACTATAATCTCAAATACAATTTGATCTCCGCACTCCTTGCCCTCTGTTCTCCCAGACTTTTTCTGCTGCCTTGTCTTTCTCCCAAACATTGTCTTAAACTAGTTTTGATTAGAAGCATTTTGTGTATGTATCTGTTTACATGTCTGTAAAGTGCTCATCAAACTCCCGGTTTAACATGCGAAAACAACAGTAAACTACCCAGGCTTCCTTGTGCACAGAACACATTCAGGGCCCAGGCTCTCAGTCTCAAACCTCCACACATACGTCTCATGCATGCATATACATACTTGGAGGCACTAGAGATGTACCTAAAAACACGGAGGGAAATAAAACTTGTTGAAGAAGCAGAAGGCAGAAGAAAGGATGGGATGGCACTTAAAAGAAGAAAAAAAAGGGGATAAACTTTTCCACAGAATGCTATAGTTATCCAGCATTAAAGGGGATAGTGGGATAATATCAACATCTGATGTGACAGCTCATCATGAAGTAGAAAAGGTCAAGTTTTGAGTCTCCCATGTAGGTCAATATATGGCAAGTTTCTCAGAAATATTACCCCAGCCCTGCCACGGGCATCTGGTAACGATGTCCTGGATGATGAGGCACTGTGATTCAATGCAGAGAACTAAGCACTCAACCCTATGACACTCCCAGAGCAGGTCTAGCTTGACAAACTGATAACCTTCAATCTTCAGGTTTTATCCACCTTAGTTTCAAAGGCAGGGCGGATGTGTCTCTCATGAGAAAATGAGCCCATCAGTATGTGTTAAATTTTCTTTGCTTGTTTCTGTTCCCTTTTCCTTTGAAATACCTGGTGCTTTTGATATTACAGTTATAGAAGTTTCCTCCAATTTGTTTCTTGCAACATGAGCAAACATGAGGTTCAAACCAAACTCAGCTGTTTAAAAAAGGATAAAGGAAAAGAGTTTGGGGAAACAGTGCCACAACCAGTGTTTTCTGTTCTCTACAGAAACTGAGGCTGGGAATGAAAAAGATGTGAAGAACTATGAGATTTGACCTGTTGGCTTTTGCCTTCAAGTAAGGTCCTTCTAGAAAGCATAAAATTTCCCACCACCCCCCAAAAAAGAAAAGGTGGGGAGTTGGGGAATGAGAGGAGGTTCCTTAAATATGGTAAGCTAGAGTGTGACTGGCACAGAAATGTTTGTAGCTAGATTGGCTGGAACACTGTAGTGTAAGGAAGACCATCTACACAACAGATAAAACCCAGAGGAAATATACACACAGCAGCAAATACTGGAACTGTGTTTTTATAGTGTTTAAAGCTAATGCAATAAGAAGGCCCTCAGCTTCAGTAACTCATCCGTAACACTCTGGTGTAGCTCATTGCAGGTCTTACAAGAAACAAGAGACTGGTGATGTCTTATCTCATGCTGACCACTCTCCCCTTTAATCAGCAGATGAAATCTGTGCCATAGCAAATCATAGACTTACAGGGGCACAGGACACTTTGGCAATGGATTCAGATCATTTTCCTCAAGCTATTTAAGAATGGTCACTTAGGACATATGTACACTGAATGGCGAGGGAAATTAACACTGCCACATATTGGTTATCCACACCTACTCTTGAAACGAACATGTTTCCAATTAAAAGTGAAAGAGACAATTGTTGAAGTCACTTTGGCAGTGAGAACTCTCCAGCTGCCTCTAGATTCCTGAATAAGTGAAATGTTTGACACAGAAGCATATGTTTTTGGCAACGTTGTTTAATCGTTGTTTTAAAGGGAAAATTGAAATTCTACAAGGTGTGAAAAAAAAGATCACTGGAACATTTTCTGTTTGGAGTGACAGAGACTATGTCACCCTTCTTTTCCTTTTCTCTGTAGACTTTCATTTTACAAGAACTGCCTTACAAATGAACAGATAGGGAACATGCAGGGTAGGCACACAGCAAGAGAAACCGAAGGTAGCTGCAGCCTCACATAACAGAGTCCCACTCTGCAAAGTACCGGAAAGCGTTTTGGAAGAAGCAAGACAGTCTGAATTTAAAGACCAATGAAAACTCTTACAAGATTAATCCACATCTTTAAAAATTTGGTCTTTATATCAGTTTTTAAACCTGAAGAGGTGGACTGTGGATGACATAATCTATAAATAAAAGTTGGTGAAGAGTTACAGTTTACAGGCATCCCACAGCTTTGCCAAGGGTCTTACGTCTCCCAACCTGGCACCCAAACCTAGACTGTCTCCCACTTTATCAAACCAGGAACTTGCATAGAAGCATCTGAGTCATCTAACATGCCTGCTGCTATCAACAGGTCAACTCACAGTGGAAAAAGACCTAAGACATTGCAGCTACTGCACATGTGCCTGTAGTTGCAAATCACAGTATTTGGTTCTAGAAACCAATACTTGTCTAACTTCCTTTACAAAATCTAGCTTTACTTTGTGGAAATGTAAGTATTTTTTCATCTCTTAAATATAACATTAATGGATAATCTTAACTTTATGCCACAAAAAAAATCAACGAAGTATTTTCTCAATTAGCAACCATTAATAACAAGACAAAAAAAAACCACAAACAAAACCAACAACAAAAGCACACCAATACAGTAAAAACTTAGCATATATCAAGTGTTCCTTCCAAGTCCTGCTTAAAATGAAGCTTTTATTCCCCTTCTTTGCATTCAGTTTCTTAGCCAGTCTTCGCCCCATTATAATGTTTTCCTTCGTATTCCATGACGGCTTAGTTTCCTTAACAGCCTTTTGTACGAGAATTTCTCAAAAGCTTCTTGAAAGTCCTAATAGATTATGTCAGCCAGTTCTCCTTTATCCGATATTTATTTGACACTTTCAAAGAATTCTAGTAAATTAAAGAAGCTTGATTTTCCTTTACACAACACACATTTCTTTGTCTGTAACATATCACGCTTATCTAGGATTTTTTATAATCCTACTTTTAATTATCATTGCAGTCCATTTGCTGAAGTAAGGCTCACTGGTGTGTAATTCCCAGGATCATCCCTAATGTCTTTTTAAAAGACAGATAAAACATCTCCAGTGGATGATGTTAATGAGATATTGTACATTTCTGTTAGCAGCCCAACCACTTCGTCCTTAAGTTCCCTCAGCATCTGGTCCAGGTGGCTTGTTACCCAGGTTGGAATCTAGCCAGGACAGAGGGGTTAACACCTCTACCCATGAGAAAAGTGCTTTGAAATCTTTAATGGCCAGATGCATCGAGAACATCAACCTCTATGTATCTGCTGATGTTCAGCTTTTCCAGGAGCACAGAGCCCCATGCTGGGAAAATATCATGACTTTCATCTGTGGACTCAAAGGGCAGGATTTTCTTGTAGTTTTATAGACTAAAAAACTGATAGACCCATTTCAGCCATTTGTATACAAATATGCAGCAATTAGAGTGAATGAATGAAGCTCATTCCATAATTCCACTGAGCACTATAGTATCATGTAATCAGTTTATTCTACCTGCAACATAAAATTCCACTTAGTTACACAAGAGTACATTTTATCAATTATTGATTTATGAACATCTAAGGCTTTCTTCAGTCACCATTTATGCTCTTGGTTTTATCATCTCTGCTGTGCTGAGAGTAGTGTCATACTGTGGCATAGTCTATACTATTTAAAATTCCACATACTTCAGTAGATTACCCCATTAACCATTATGTTTTCCAGGCTGTATAGATTAAAGTAATTAAACTTGTCCTCAAAGACCTAGCTCTTTGATTATGGGATCATTCTACCGCCTGCAGCACATTTGAGGTGATTTGCAGTAATATTGTCTTTGGGAATTTAGTGACCATATTACACTGACAGCAGTGAGAGCTGGTGGCCTTTGCAAAAAAACAAATTTTATCTGTGCCCCTTAGAAAATATCTCACAGAGACATGTTGGGGCAAGGCCCAGTGTTATGGATGGATGGATGGCTTTGGGAGACTGGCACTGCTCTGTGTAGCCCCCTAAATCAGGTCTTGGTGTTTCAGGCTGTAATGAACTTGCAACTGTGTTCTGGTTGGAAGTGGCTGAAAGAGGTTTTCAGAAGACTGTACATTGGCCCATGTGAAACGAGTTGGATAGCATCAGCAGAGAGAACAGGTGCCCATATCATACTTAAACCAAAGTGTCCCACTCAACTCTCAGTATAATAATTTCAGCATCAAGGCCAAGGATTAAAATGAGAATGGTGACTAAACTGCTTTTCCGTCCTGCAGAGGTGTCCCTTCAGGTCAAATCAAGGCATGTTGGACTGAAAATGTCAGGAAACCTGCATATTTTCTGACTATGCTTTATCTTTTCTATGGATAAAAGGAAGATTTAAGAATGTCAATCCTGCATCTTTCACTGGCATGAAATTTGCTAAAAAATGTGTAAAGGAGGCAAAAAAAATTGATACTTGCAGACAGGCTGCTGATGCATTGTGGAGAAATTTTCAAAACCATTCCCTTCAGAAATGATTCATCTTATGTGTCATATATTTTCTCTTTTTCTCTGTACTTTTTCCTTCTTACAAAAGACTGGAAAACAGGATCCTCGCTGCTTAAGAGTTAATCTGCTTTGGCTACCTATTCCTCACCTGCAGTCAATATTCTGCCTCTGTGACAACCACAGCTATGAATTTATTTATAAAGCAGCAGTGCCCAGGGGCCCCAGTAGGGATCAGCATTTCATTTATAAGATGCAGCAAAACATAGCTCTGTCCCATCTGACTTTTTTTCTTAATAAACAAAGGATGAAAGAATGTAAGTAGTTATTCCCATTTTACAGATGGAGAACTGAAAACCAAAGAGATTAAAAGGCAGATGCAGAAAAGGATTTAGAAGATATACTGACTGCCACTGAGCCTGCCTCCCATATACTCACTACCCTGACTTGCGGCCATCTGCTCTTGGAATGACCTATGTATTTCATGGATTCTTAAATTTTTGACTGAATTTCCTGAGATACATGTATTTTGGCCATAATATAACCTAAATCTGGACCTGTCCAGCAACTATTTCAAACCAAAATTCCCATTGGGATTCAAAACCTAGGTTTTCTTTGCATAGCTCGTCATTGTTCCTACTGGACTGAGGTTCTCATAATATAATGATGGCAAATCTCTTTTACACAAGAACCTAACAGAAACCAGGAACCCAGATCACTAATTCACCGTGATGCTCTGTATTTCTTTATTTTGTTCCATGATTTTGCATTAAACCCAGAATCTAGATGCAGGCTTGTGTCCAGTTTCACCACTTAAGGTGCAAGCTATAAAGGACTGAATGAATTTAAGTATGTTGCTGTCCAGACAAGCCATGAGGAACTGAAATGAAGGGTCTTTGCTTACATCCCTGATTATGGCCATTGGAAACAATTCCCATGGTCCAAAGGCCTATTTTTATTCAAATACTACCTTGAGAAATACACCTCAGAAATGAGGTTGGAATCGGACAGATAAGGTATTCATTTAAACACTGTCTCATTTAGCACTGGTGATCCAGCATCGTGGTTGAAGCTTACCCGAAACAGGACATAGGTGACCTAGTAGAAATACTGTTTCAGCAAGACCATTAGACATGAATTCTATCAACGTCAAGCCAGAAGTTCTTGGAAAGGACAGTGGGAGGAGATTGCTCTCACTGCTACACCTCCTTTTGCTTCTCTAGCTTTCATCCCATGTAGCTGGGTTCACAAGCTCTGCCAGCTTCAGAAAGTTCCTAAATTTCACTCTGACCCTGGCTGTAGCTCTCAATCTCTTCTCTTGCCATACACCATAAAGACACTGTCCCTGAGATCCACAAAGGGACAATGAGTGAAACAATAGCTCTCAGCAATTCTACACTTCATACCAGTTCATTCAGTTCTGCAGTTCAGGGATGTTCCCAAGTATTGGAGCTCAAATACTGTGAAAGAGTCTCTGATATGGTTAGCTCAGGGAAAAATTACTCTTTCCCAGAATTCCTGGGGCTATTCAGGACTATTTAAGTACCAGGGACATTTGCGGTTAACAGCTTAGTTGTTATCACCCATTCTTGGATGCTAAAATAACATCATGGAGACAAGTTACTTTGTGCCACTTGGCCTCAGTGCCAGAAAATAGTTCCAATACTAGTATTACTATATTTGTATTGATAAAGACGTGGCTCTGTGAGTCAGATTGGGAGTAAGACTTTTATTTTCCTCTTTTCTAAAAAGTTCTTGGTTTTGCATAGCTGTGCATTGTAATGAAGAACAAGATTTATATTGTTTTCTTGTATAAAGAATACCAATCTCTGAGCTACAGTAAATTTGCATGCTTTCACTGAAATCCACAGGACCATGATTAAATTTGAACTACCGATTAAATCTTTTGCTCAGTTATCACCCAGGTTCTTAGTGCTTTGCAAGATCAAGCTGTAAGGGTCTAATCCAATTATCTTTGCCAAAGGAAGGTTGACTTTGACTCTGTGTTGCAGGATGAGTAACTGTATCATGAATTCAGAGTCATTATAATGAAACCCACCTTGTACTGCAATTATGCTGAGAACTTTCAAAAAGACGCTTGATAAATGTTGCACTCTTGAGAGGTGCCAGAGTAATGGTCCTGAAGGTTGAAGTGTTTCATCTCACCCCACAACAGACAAAGAGCAAGCAGCTGAAACACGCGCTTTCTCAAAGCTACAAAAAATCGGCAAGTCCCATTTGTGGGACTCAGAGATTTGTTATGACATCACTATGTTTTCCTTGAGAGAAAATCTCTCAAAACTGATTCAGGAAAAAAGGCTCAGAGAATTGTCCATCAGCAGTCTCAACAGAGCCCAAATGTGTGTAATACGCAAGCTGATTTTCTGCCTTCACTCCTTAATTTCTTTGTCTCACCCCTTTCCTCTCTTACTTTTCCTCTCTCCTGTGAGACAGAGCTTTAGTCTTCTGTTTAATAACAGTCTGGGTTAGCTAGACAAGATAATTTATTTCACAAAACTGCTGTGATCTGGTGACCAAAAAGGCAGCTCAAGCAACACCTTAAACAGCCTAACACGAGTACAAGGTCTTGGAGAGCTAATAGGAATGTGTGCTGTGATTGTATTTGTCCAGGTTGGGAAGTAGAGTGAGCATCAGAAAGAGAAGCCGAGTTTTGCAGATTTGCTGTGGTTTTCTGCTTATGCCCCCCTTTTTTTTTTCTGTCTTTTCTCACTCCCCTGTTTTTCACATTTGCCTCACTTTCACTGAAAGGAAGAAAATTAGCAACAACAGCAATCCTGGCCTTTCTCAGCCAGCTTCTGTGAGGATTTTTTTTTGTTGTTTTTCTGTTCCAAAGAACATTTATTGCTATCTTTAACACAGTGTTTCAGTGTGTTAAAGTACGGCATTCTCTCCAGAGTTTTTTTCTGCGGCTAAAGGGAGTATAAAGGATACAGTTAAAGCCTCACCTAATAGTTCAAATTTTCCTGTTTCCATTTTTTTTCTTCATCCCCAAATGACTAAGCAGATTAACTCAGTGGTGCTAGACTGGGAGAAGCAGTGACATTAAACATTGTTCAGAAAAAAATCGGAAAAGTGCCGCTAGAGCAGGAATCAGCCCGAAAGTCTCTTCCCTGGCTGACAAATCTCCAGTCCCTGGGATGTGTTAACCCAAGTCTATCCCCGCCCACACACTTCAGCACGACAAGCACATCATATACTGTTGTAGACATTCCTGGGAGTGGCATGAAACTGAAATGCCTCTGTCAAAGACTGGATCCACCACACCCTGGGCTGAAGACGGCGATCCCAGAGATTGCACCAATCTTTGGCTACTAAATGTATGAAACAAAGAAAAAAAAAGAAGTTGCAGCTTTTAAAATGTGTTTTAAAGCTTGCCTGATTCCATTTATTTTTCCTGAAAACTACTATATTCTGCCAGAGTAAGACCACTGAACATTTGAGCTGAGGACATCTTCAGCTCTGAGGTCCCATAGATGTAAGAGAGAGGTGGAATGCGTTACACAATTATGCATGGTACAGTACACCTAACACACCTATAGGACAGCTATTGTCCTACTTAAAGGTATGACTCCAAATTCTTCTTGAACTGTAAGAAAAACATTAGAGAGCTACAAGACTAGGCAGGATACAAGCAGAAGTGCGAAGAACTGTGCTTGTGCATACCAAGATTTGCATTTGAAGGCTTGCTGTTTCCAGAAAAGGTATTACTTACGTTATTCTGAAGGATACTTTGCTCACACTAATCAAAACCATACATACCTTAGTCATACAATAGTGTACATGTCTAACACTGGAAATCTTTTGTGCACTTCAATCATATGCTTTCAATTTTTGGCCAAGCAGCTGAACGCATGTCTTCTGTGATCCTTGGATTCCTTTTTAACTCCATGGGCTGGAATCTATCACTACCCACCATTTTCAAGTGTGAGAATTTGAAAGGTTTATTCTGATCATTAATCAGCCCCTCCAATTAAGCACAATTACACCCTATAATGATAGTTATAATTATTGATTGATTAATCTTTCAACTATTAATTAAGAATCTTAATTAAAGGAGTTTTTTCATGTTATTTAAACTGAAACATGACTAATTATTTTATAATTTACTCAGTATGTGCAAAAACTGCATTCATTCTGTTATGTTTTCTCTGTTTCACTGCTGTACTGAAAAAGCTGGATGTAGATTTTCAAAAACAGCCAGTGCCTCCATCTTTGCACCACCAAGCTGAGACCTCTTTGTCCATCCAGATTTTTAGAAAGGGCTGAATCTGATATAGCTCTTACATTAGCAGCTACAAACCAATCTCTTTTGTTTAAATGGTGAATTTTAAAATCTTGGACTGTAACTACAAACTGTCATGGATACCTGAATTATTCTTTAGCCTACAAAGTATCTCACAATATGTAAGCTGAAGAAGTCCTTCATAGTCTGGCATGAATATAAGCACAACCGAAGTTGTATTACCTGAAGTATGACGTGAAGTTCTGGTCTCTGAAAGTTTCAAGTCTCAAGTATATTTATTTTGGTTACCACAAAACTGAAGTACAGATGCAGAAAATTGATTCATAAAGACATCAGAGAAACTTTCATCTTCAACAAGATGATGAGGCACTCAGATATACCCATAGGCGCAACTCTTCCTGTTTGGAAGAAAACAGGTGTCAACTACATGGCAAACATATAGAGAATCATTTTGAGGAGACAGCTTATTATCGCTTAACTCAGTCTACCACTTGCATTTCAGTAGACTGAACTTTATATCTCAGTGCTTCAAAAATCATCATTTGGAGAAGTCTTTTAGTTCAAAATAATGTGGGGTTTTGTTTTTTTTAACACTGATAGCCTATATGTTTTATACTATACACATAGTAATGCTTAATTCCATTAAAAGTGATGGATACAAGGACAAGTTTTAAAAAAACTATAACAACTAAATTAGCCACTCCCTGTATAGTTGCTGGATAGAAATAAAAAATTCTAGGCTGCAATTCATTTCACGCTTAAATAGATCCTTAAAATGTCAGGCAAATGGTTCTCTCATACAGCTTATTTTTCTCTGTTGACTATAAAGGGAGGCAAAGATGACTTGTTCAGCTATATAACTCTAAAATTAAGTAAGATCAACCTCTCCCTGTGTGTCCAACTCTTGCGCATGCTATTTAAAATTTTAACTTCAGTCTGTGCCAAAAGCTTCCTATGCTGGAATACACATTCTGAGAATATTCATTTTAACAGTTGTTATGTTGAACATATAACGGGATTATTTGTGTGAACATAAATAAGGGTGGAAGAATCATGTTGTTTAGTCCAGTAAGACAACTGAACTCAGTAGAACACAGTGTAAAGACATATGCACTTTTTATTAGGAAATTAATCAACAAGGGTTATTGATTTACAAACTAATAGATTCTGTTAGAATAGATTCTTCTAACTATAAAACTTTCAGTCTGGAGAATGTTACTTTCCTTTAAAAACATCAAAATGAATTGTCCTCTGGTTATATTTTTAAAAGCTTTACCAGTACAGAGTAAAAGAAAGTTATATCATTTCAAATTAATCCCCTGCCATTTCAAAAAAAAGAAGCTCATAAGAATCAGTCAATTGCATGTATGGCAGATGCAGTGGATGTACCTCAGTCTATGAGTAATGGGTTTTGTTGACAGTATACACAAGTAAGCTGGAATTTCTCTAAAGCTCATGACATATTTTGGACAATATATGAACTTAACTGCCAGACAAGTGTAAAAATTATGGAACTCTCTGCTTCACAAATTCTCTTGTATCAAACCCTGATGCACCTGTCCCAAAACTGGCAGAGACCAACAGAGGCAGAAACTGTTGCACCAAGAGGACGCTAATCTTTGAGGACTGGCCTGTTTTTCAGATTTTGAGAAATCCTGCTTTTGTTTGTGGGGCTTTTTTTTTCTGCTTGTGTTTTTAACTTAGCCTGACATCTGCAGATGACTAAAGCAGCACCTTGTTGAGGGAAGCTGTCTGGCTTAAATCACCCTTTGCTCTGTATCAGCAGTGGGATGAAAGCACCACTTGGAGTGGAACTTAAAGGCCTGAGATTTTCACTCAAGTCATGATGATGCCTGTACAAGAGAGATATTCAGGAATGAATACAATTTGTATTGTATGAAGTGCTGGAAATGACTTTTGGAAGCTTTTCACTGTAAGTCCTTCTGAGTCCTCATCAGAAGTCCATTGTAGCCAACTGAAAGACTCCCCTTTTCTCTGAATTTTAGCTGGACTTGTACTTGTCCAAAATGTCTGGTATGAAATTTATATTCTGAAATGGTAGTAAGTTCAGTCTTCAATAAAGTGGGGACAAGACTTGATATAGTTTCTGTATTATGTGGCCAACTGCCTTTGACTTCCATTGAGTTTGGATGAAAAACTAAGCAGTAGCCTGTACAGTCTTCTTCACTTTTCGAATATTGGTGACCTCTTTCCATCAATACCTTTAGAGATACCAGTGCCTGACAGTTTAGAAAGCATTTATGAACACAAACGTGCCTAACCTATAAATAATTTGCTTCCAAAGAATCTGTGTAAAAATCAAGAAATTGAAAATATATCTCTTACATTTTTTTCCTTGTTTACCTTCTCTGATTTTAAGCATATCAAAATATGTTGTCCATGCTAATCTGTCAACTGATGAATAATAGAGAGCTTTAAATACTCAAAGAATATATAACTAAAATAGGCTGTGATTTTTAAATCATTACTGGTTCACCTACAGCCCAGTCCAAGGCTTAAATTATCTATTCATTTCATATCACTGGGAACAATAAATATTGGCAATCACTAGTTTGGGTGCTTTTTCTATCTCATTCAAATTGTACCACAAGGTGAGTTCTCAGCGATGAACTGAATTTCCCTGAAGTTCACAGAGCTTTCGTTATCAGCATCTCTCCCTAGCACACAGGGCCTCGCGTTGCTCACACAGACAGCACCAAAATGCACTGCAGAGCTTTTAATGCATTCTGAATAGCTCTTGTCATTCAGGATCCTTCATTTCATGTTTCAGATTTTCCCAGGGGGCTTTGATGTTAATCCATTTCACACTTCTAACACATCTGTTCTTCTTCTGGCTTTCTTATCTCTTCTGAGCATTCAAATAAAAAAAAAAAAAAAGAAAAAAAGAAAAAAGTTTTAGCTGTC
>JAOXNO010000020.1:7510559-7521466 GCA_028565335.1 Limnodromus scolopaceus
TAATTTCTTATTCAAGTGTTATTGGTCTTGCACGTATTCTGCATCAAGAGAAAAAGAATTACCGCCTCACTCATACCCTTTGTTTAAATCAGAAATGAAAACTAAATCACTGGGCGTACCATGCCAAACACTCATAAATCAAATCTGCCCCCAAATAAGCAGTATTTATAATAAAGAGATGCAAATAGCATTGACAGAAGCCATGCAAATCATTTCACAAGTAAATCAGGGTAAGTGGGCAGTAATAAATTCCAGTTTGACTGGAACAGTAGAAATTTAGACGAATTAGTGTAAGGTGGGAATGCCTTACAAGCAGATGGAAAGATGGTAATCATTTGATCAAGTGCAACTGGACACTGTAAATTATTCCATCTTTCACTTCAGGAAGAGATACGCATGTGATATTAACTTCTTCCAGATTTATTTTTGTAAATCTTTTGGGTGGGAATAAGAAATGTACAGAAATATCAACAACATCATGTAACTGAATACAAACCTTATCCAGTAAATACTAGATCTAGGGAAAACATTTCTGTTCATTTTCGTGGAGTTTAGATTAAGCTCTGTCCATAATGCTTGTAGAAGGGACTTTAAGACAACGTACAAACTCGTATGTTCTCCTCAAAATATTCTTTTCTTTCCTGGCTGTATTATGTAAGAGAAAAGGAAGCAACAAAGATAATCCCGAGGAACACAGATATGCCAGTGACTGTCAGAAGAAAGGATCGCTTGCTCTCTTTTTGGACAAGACTTACGATATGTTAATTCTTGTATCTGATGTTTAGGAACCAGAGTAACACTTATATTAGAAACTGGAAAGACAGATAAATTAGAGAGTTCGATGAGGGAGAACCATGAGTTTTAACCTCAGCAAGGCTCATGTGGCCCAGGTACCTAAGCTGACCTCTGGATTTTCACACAAAGACCTTTAACCTCAAATGCTAAACCACCATGTTATTTATACACAACTCTCTCCGTAGTTCATATTTATATATTCTCCTTGTGTTAGAAATGGCAAGATAGAAAGATTATAACCAGCAACTTAAAGCTTGAGGTTCTCCATTATGCAACTGAATCCATAGTTCCACACCTACAGTGAAGCCAAAGACTCTGTTTCTAGTTACTTGGCTAGAGTTTATGACACAAGTTTTGAAGTTACTTACCAAAACAATAGATGAACAGTTTTTTAAACAAGAGTATGAATTGGCCATGCCATTAAAATTTCTGCAGCAAAATATTTAGAGTAAAATAAACTTCCCGAACAAGGAGCTAGTCCTTTCTTAGAAGAGGTGCCGTTTAAGGCAACAAAACTTTGTCAGAGCTTCATTTCTCCCATACCCTCAACTCCTTCCCTATTGGAAATATAATTTTTCACTAGCTTCTTTTTTTTTTTCTCTCGGTCTTTTTTTTTTTTTTCCAAGGCACAAACTTTAGTCTAATTTCTTAGGTGACTGAGATGCTAATCAAGCAACTCAAGACAGAGAGGCTAGTGAAAATAATCAAATGTGAAACTGTCCAGGGGAAACACTCCACTTTGAAGTAAAAGAGAGGAAATTGTCATTTTGAAGCCACTAGAGACAGCCTTCCAGTTACAAAGAAGACCCTGGGGAGTCACTACCTGATTTGCTCTTAGTCAGGCTGGCATCTCAGTGACAGGGCAATTGTAATTAGGATGAATAAAATGAAAGATGTGCCAGCTCCCCAATTTGTAATTCAGTGAGCGACATTAAAGACGCAGCATTTTGTTTAATTTTTTGAAGAATCAGGCACTGTGCTAACAGGTAGCAGGACTTCCCCCTATGGGGATGAGTTACATAAAATCTGAATCTCTCTACATTCAGGGAACAAATATGAAACAGGCAACAGAGCCCAGATGGTTTTGTACTTCTTGTTGAAATTTTAGGCAATCATTAGGAAAAGGTAAAGTAGAAAATCAGATGTTGGGATCTTTTTAATTTTCTTCTTTGTTCAGTTATGCAAGAGGAAAACAATAGAGTTTCATTGAGATAACTGCCATCAGAATCCCATCTTTCATCTTTTCATCCAGCTAATGAAAATTACAGGGTACAGATGCGTCAAAGACAGTTCTTATCTTTGCCATTAGAATCAGTAACTCCAAAACAGAATATTTTCAGTATCATTTTCTGGTACTTACAGTTCATTGCCAGGTAAAAATAACTGTTGTTCCAGAAAATGTATAAAGTTACATACACAAAAACTAAGTTCATATTTAAGAACTCAACTCCATTCAAAACCTCTTTGAAAGTGATATATCGTGACTCCAATAGAAAAACATGCAGATTGGGAAAGTTTGATGTCAGTCTCATCTCCAGACATGAACTAAAAAACTCAGATAGAAACAGCATCCTCTTTAAAACAAACAAACAAACAAAAATCAAACAAAAGAACCTCACCCAGATGTAAGCAAGGGATTGTAAAGAGTAAGTGAGGACAGTTACGAAATAATCAGTTAGTGGCTCTCTGTATAATGAAACATTTTACAGGAGCTGAGCTCTGGCTTTGACTCTTGCAAAACTAAAAAAGGGAGGCAAAAAGTCCAGAAGTCTGGAGAAAATATGTATTAGAGCAATTCTTTGGTATGGTTGGCTGATCCTTGAAAATCTACATATACGCAGAAAAGCCTTAATGTCTTCAGACTTCTTTTCAAAACAAATAAAAGCTTTAAGGCAGGATTTGTGTGACCACTGGTGGGTCCATCAACACTGAAGGGGGCACAAATCCAAAAAAATCAAGTCCTCCTCCAGCTTAACGGTCAAGGTGGTAAATACAACTTTAGCCATGCTCTGTCACTGAGCTTAAAACTCGGCCATGTCCAATTTGTAGCAGTGCCTGAATCTAATGCTAGTGAAGTTCCTGTCTATACTACAGATTGAAGCAGGTTTGTAAGCAGGTGGGTCAGGAGACAACCTTACTGTAATTGGTCCCTCTGGCAGTTCTGCATCTGTAATGTAGTTGGACTGTCAGGGTTACCTGAAGATTTCTCTCTTCTTGGGCTGTCAGTCCACTCTGTGTCACAACCATTAAATTCTGTTGATAATATCATTTTTCACAGGGAAGGTACCTTCCTTTCTGACTTGCTCCAGCTGCCTCCATCACCTTGTTCTGTCATGAAATTAATCTACTGAAGAAGCCAACTGCCATTTATTTCTGTTACTTCTAGTACTTCTAGTACTATGTTTACCAGATTAAGTTCTGTGTGCGGCTGTGGAGGGGCTACCTATCTGTTTGTCTGTCTATCTATCTATCTATCTATCTAGTTTTTCCCTGCCACTGGAAATTAGCAATCCCAAACTCTGACATTAAGTCTTGCAAGTGTTGTCACCAGACTCCAGCCCCACCACAATTACAGCAGGGGGTGTAAAACCACAAAAAAAAAAAAAAAAAAAAAAAAAAAAAAAAGTGGGTCCCTGCACAGGACATTCCCACAGTCTTAAAGAAAATGAAGGAGAGCAGAAGATATGTGCCTTCTGAGGGCAAAGAAAATGATTTAAGCAAAAGAAAAGATAACTGGGAGCTATAACAGATGATTTTTTATTAAGAACAGAGGATGAAGAAAAGCTCCTTGGCTATCATATCTCAGCCCCAAATGAGTAATTCTGTTTGTAATATAATCTTTTGAGACTTCTCAGTTTGAAAATTAGGATTTGAGACATTAGAGCAAAAAATTTTTACTTCTAGTCCAGTGTCCCACCATTCTTCAGAAAACAATCAAGCTGGCTAAAATCCCCTGGCAATATCCTAAGCTCTCTGTCTTTAAATCCCCCCAGTCTTGTCACCCCTTTTCATTCAGCTGAATCCTAGCAACAGTTTTGTTTCAAGTTTTCATCAACAACATGGTTAACTTTTCTACTGGAATAAGGTCTTGTGGCTCTCCTTTTAATAGCCCAGCAACCACATAAGTGTAAAATCTCTTTAAGGTTTGATAGGAAATAATAGTAATAGTGAATAAATAAATAAATAAGGCATTGCAAATTAATGTTAGCCAAAGAAGCCAGGGAGAATAAGAGGACTTGTATGAATACCTCCATGGAAACTGGCTAGAGAGCATTTAGCCCTGTTTTAATGATCAAAAGGACAAGCTAATGATGGCTGGAAAGTAACAGGAACATTGAATTCAATACAATTCATTGTGCTTACATGAAAGCCATCTTCAACAAAACATTTAAAAAAAATGAGTAAATAAAAGTAAAATCTTGTTAATATCACTAGACAATGAGAAAACTTCAGCAAAAACTTGACAAACTTTAAATATTAATATTACCACAGATGTAAGGAACTCTGGTTATTACAAGGAATAACAAGCTAGGATGGGGAGGAGATACTAAAAACATGTAACGAGGAGGTGAATGATTGACTTTCTAAGTGAAACAGTACGGACAGATGGGTACTAAATCTAACTTGTATGCTTGACAGTTGGAGCTAACGTATATGCAATCCTAAGTCATTAATGAATTATGAAAGATACAAGGCCATTAATCCCATTATATTTTGGATAGGTAGACAGGAGCTAGCATTTCACTCTACATGAACCACAGGATGCCAAAAGTGAGCTTGAGTCAATAAAAGCACATCTGCCCACTTCTGTAACTGCCCAAGAGTTTGAAAACACATTTGGACTGCATCCAGAGCTCCCCATGGAAGCATGACTAACTAATCCAAGTTACCTTCTCCACTACATTTGAAATGCTAACTGAAGCTCATGGTTGTGTCCAAAAAATCACTTTGCATCCATGTTAGGCTATCCTGCTCATAGCTGTAGCTTTGAGTCCACATCTAGGAAATTATGATGGAGAAACTTCAGGTTCAAAATCCCATTCAAAAACAGAACCTACTTGCAATACATACTGAGCCTGTCTTGGCCACTTGCACTCATCCTATTGGTGACTGTGGCTGAATCATATGAGTTCAGGGTACCCCTCCAAGGACAAAAATATCCTGTGGTGGAAGAAGAGATGGATTTTGTAACCATTTTGTAATTTTAGCTTGATCGTGGGGAGGAACAGATAAGTTACAGATGAATAAAGGAGTGTGGGTACGGGATCACCCCAAGACTAAATATGATTCTTGGCCCAGAATGGCAAAGTCAATGTAGACAGCCATAAATGCTACCCATCGCTTTATTTAGAGAATCCAGCCAGTAAAAGTAATCCATTCTGTAGGGGATTATACCTGTGCACTAAGCCATGAGGATGAAAACCTTTCAACTATTCGAATATAAATCTGGTTATTGTGTGCACAGACTAGACACAGAACTGAGCTACTAATGTGCTTAAAATTCAGGCTCCTGGTTCCAATCAGATAAATCAGTTCTTTTTCAAAGTATAAGAGAATAGGCTCATTTTCACCCCTGGCATAAGAACATGCAGGGGTGTAACGAATCTGGCTCCCAGTAGAGCTGGAAAATTCTGTGAAATATCTGATAAATATTTGTTCAAATGCTTTGCGCCCTGACCCAGCAAAGCGTGTGTACGGATGAAAAGCAGATGAGTACACCCAGCAAAATGAAAGGAGTATCTGGAGAATTATTCACTGGTTGAAATAAAGCACACACTGAAACATTTTCCTGGGTGACTCTGGTTTATGGCTGGTATGAGCATGGACTCTACGCACAGAACTATTGGTACAATTTATTTCAGACAGAGAGGAATCATTGCTATTATTGTTATTACTGATACTTTGCAGCCCTTAATAGTGGATGTGCTTTGACTTTTATAATGTTTTTCCTTGATCCTACTGTGGCTTGTTCCCATTCCCATGTATCACAAAGCAGTTTATGCTGGCATAACTGCATCTACAATAGGCACTTTTGTTGGTATTTCTGTAACAGCACATCAGAAGCCAATGAGAAATAAATAAATAACAACAACAACAAAATTCTTTTTCTCTTATATGGAACATCCACACCAAACATGGGGTGCATTCTGTCATGTCTTTCTTTTGCTTCTCAGAAAGAATAAAACAACCATCAGACAGATGCAGGCAGAGACTGAACATACAAAACTGCTTCCATAGAAGAGATTAAGTAGACCAAGGATCTTTACCTCAGACAAAAAAGGTCTGAAAGGATTGAGAGAGGTCTCTAAATTGTGAAGAGGAACAGCAAATGAGTATTTATTGTTTCTCATGGCACAAAAATTATAGGTAGTCAAACAGAATTATCAGATGGGAAATTCTAAAAGCAAACAAAGGAAAGCACTTTTACATAAAACAGAATTAATTATGTAACTTGTTGCCACAGTAACTTGTGGGTGCCGACTGCATCAAGCAGATTCAAAAGACGATTAGACAAATTAATGAAAGTCCTTTCTAAAGGATAGACAAAGATGTAAACACTCGAGGTGTCAAGGCTGTGCGTGGACTGAAGATGGGGAATATTGGGGAAGTATTAATCTGTGCATGTTGTGTGTTCTGCTTCTGGACTCTTTCAGGTCACTGTCTATAGGATACTGGGCTAGATCACAGACAAGTTTAGATCCCAGTATAGGCACAGAAACATAATTTAGCATGGCTGGCAAACATGCCTAGACCTTGTCATTCTCAGACACTGCTCCCTTTTTGCAGCTAGGCCTAAAGCATGTTAATTTACTGTGTTTTTTCACCTGCTCTGTGGGTTCACAGGTCCATTGCAAATAGGTAAGACCAAACTACAATCCTCTGAATATTTTTGTGCAGCACAAATGAAGCTGGAGAGAGGTTCTGGCACTAGATGACATCTGTGAACGGCTAACTAATGACATCTGTGAATGGCTAACTAAAACAGTTCTGAAGGGAACTCTGAGGACACCATACACAGCCACAGCTCAGCTCTGCCTGCCTGTGTCATGTTCCTTGCTTTATGGCCACTTACAGCTTGGTGAAAAGACACAAAAATACAAAGGTCTAAGTTATTGTCAAAAATAGGTGCAGTGAATATCTAGTTGCCAAATTGCCTAGACAGCACCTTTATATAGGTTTAGAGGACTTCTATTTTCATTTCACCTCAGTTTTCCATCTCAGTTTTCCATAGCTGCCAACTTAGGAGCTACCTTACAAATTCAAACCTACTACAGTTTTTAACCTGGCCAAACTTGCCCGTATAAATGATTTAGGTTTATATTTGTAAAGGTATCTAGGTGCCATTTCACATCCAAAATAATCATGCTCATGTTCTTGACCTTTAATGCCTTTTGGTTAAAGTCATGGAGCACAACACTGCCCAGAAAGCCTCTGCGAAGCTGACATCTACAGCCAAACAGCCCTCTCTTGCAAACATCTGAGAGCTTTCCAGTCTCCTTAGTTGTGATTAATGGGTCTATTCATGTGTGTAAAGTTATTAACAGAAATATTCATAGAACCAGATACTAAACCAATGAGGAATGAATTAACAGGTTAAAATGGGTGTACGGAGCTGATCAGGTTATGCTCCAGCTTAACTTCTTTGTAGTGACCTATATTATTTCTTTATAGCCTCTAAAGAAAAAACAACCCCATGCAGAAAACCTTACAGCCGAGAATCCAATCTGGCTAATTGCTGGCTACTTTTTTTTTTCCCGTGTGGTGGGTTCACCTTGGCTAACAGGCAAACTGCCACCCAGATGCTCTCTCACTGCTCCCTACCCACCAGAAAGACAGGGGCAGAAAATGGGAAAAACAGAAACAAGAAAGCTTGTGGGCTGAGACGAAGACAAGGAGATCACTTAACAATTAGTCACAGTCAAAACAATTTACGGCCAATTAAAATAAGATACAGGTAGTGAGAAAAAAAAAAAAAGGCAAACCTTAAAGCAGTATCTATCCTGCCACTTTCCCAGCCTCCAGACTCCTCTACCCACCCCGAGTTGCCCAGGGAGGTAGGGGGTACAGTCAGTTCCCAGCACTTTCTCTCTGCTGCTCTTTCCCTCTCGTACTTTTCCCCTGTTCCAACGTGGGCTCTTCAGAGGCCTTGGCTCCTTCAGGAATGCCCACCTGCTCTGGTGCGGGCTCTTCTGCGTGGATGGACATCTGCTCCAGAGCCATCCTCTCCACAGGCTGCAGGGGAGGTCTGGCCCACCTTCCTTCCTCCTCCGTCCTTTCTCCTCCTCCTCCACCCGGTGGGTTTGTTGGTTTTTTTTTTTGCCATTTCTTAAACATGTTTGCACAGAGGCACCACCAGCCTCCCTGACAGGCTCAGCTGTGCCCTGTGGCACAGCTGTTGGAGAGCCGGATGGAGCAGGACGGGGCAGCCCCGGCTTCCCCTCACAGGCTGGGCCCCTGCAGGCTCCACCGCTGCCTGCGCCTGGTACATTTCCAAATGCTTGGGTTGCCTGAAATGGCGAGGAAATGCCACAGAGGTGCAAAGTAGAGCGTGGCTAAAGGGTAAGGGTGGTGGCAGGCTGCATCCACGCCCCTGGGACCCGTGCTCCACAGGCAGCAAAAAGTGCACGGTCTCCTACCCTAGAACAAAAAGGCAGTGAAAGAATGCCATTACACACACCACAAAAGAGACTTTTCCTGCAGGGTAGATGCTTAAGGTGGAGGAAAGCCATCAGTACACAATGACCGAGGGTTTGACAACGTGGCCTAACACACTGGACATCACACTTAGGTTCTGGATGAGGTACTACACCAGCCCCAGGAGAAGCTGCCTCTCTAAGGGTAGAATTGTCCACTGCCTCTTCTGAAGCAACTGGTGATCTCGGACAGAAATTACCACTAGAGGGACCACTGGTCTGATCTCTCTGAAGAAATCCAGAGTTTCTGTGCTCCCAAATGTCAGCTGAAGTCTTAAATTTGTAAGATTGTGGTGCCTTCCTTGATGTGGGTGTCACTGGTGAAGCTGTCTCACGTGCAGCTAGGCAGCTCCATCTTGTCTTAGTCTATCAGGCCCTGTTTCACAGCAAGGTGATGGGGACCAGAGAGCAAAACTACACCTTTCTTAAGGGTTATATGATAGAACAGCTTTCCCTCAGTTTCTCAACAAGGACAGAAAGGGATATTATGCATTACACTTCAGCAGAAAAACTGGGGGTTAAATATGAAGAAAAGCTTTAACCAGCCTCAGAGGAACATTTCAGGCAATGGAATAAAATGCCAGAAGAGCTTGTGTAAACAGGGAAATGATATTCAAGGCAGGATGTGATACCAAATTATTAGGGATGGAAAAGGTCTATGAAATCAGTCCCACCACTACGCAGGAGGATGGGGTAGCTGGCTGGAGGCCTCTGTTCTGGCCTTAATAAATGTGTACAGGAGAGGACTGCATTAGCAGTTAAAGGAGACACCAAGGGTGCAAGCACAGAGCCATGATATTAAAGGGCAGAGACAACACTCTATTTACAATAAAATAAACATCATTTACACATGTGTTACCCATTTAAGTGAGAAGATGGGAAATGGAAGCAGGCACTGTCAGGCTACATTTAGAAGAGATGCGTTTGATGGAACATTTCAACGTGCTTCAATTGAGACCCCTGCTACTTTCCTTTTGAAAATTGTAGAGTAAAATGTGCTGGTGAATTGTAAAGGTTTCATCCCCCTTGATGTATTTTTATTGAACACGACTTGCAGGCTTCAAATTTTAATATTCTGTCCCTAGACTGCTGTCACTCACTATATCACACTTCTCAATTCACAGGGGTTAGGGTTTTGGGGGAAAATGGCCCAGACATAGCCATTAGGACACTTTGTTTATCGTAGGACTATATTGTCAGAATGTAAATTTATATTTTATAATTCCCATGGGAAATAAAAAGCTAGCATTTAAAAGCAAAAACGTAAACAAAAAATAAAAGAATGTTTTTTTCTCACTAACTGCCATGCTCTATCAAAAAACCGAAGCATTTTCTGATTATATTCCATCTATTTCCCAAGTGCTTGCTTCTCCGTCTTAGGAACTTTTTCATCAGGGTTTCAGAATAATTTCATGCCTTTCTTTCCCCCCTAAGCCATCCAATGTGTAAACCTACAGATGGCAGCGTCCTTCTCAGACGTCATTTTCATTGCTAGTAACTTCTGTGCCTCTGGAGGAGGCCAGCTTATGGTTCTGTTATGCCACTAATGAGTCTCCCATCTCTTCAGCAGTAAACAGTCTTTTTACTAGTCAATATTTGTGCTGCATTATGCACATAATGCCCTATGAATCTTGCCCCCACTAGTGAGCACATTTTATGAATCTAAATAGTATTTTTGTCATCTTCCAGAGATTCAGGATTACTGGCCTTTTTTTTTTTTTTGTATATCCACAATGCCTTGTGTATACTCAGATCATAAATTTTCAATGAAAAATGCATGCTTGTGGCAGTGGGCAATCTAACTATCTATATTATTTATTCAGTCTCTCTGGAGCAAAAGCTAAATATATTGGCTTTTGACTGGTTAGGCGTGCTCAGTCCCTGTGATTCTACCTAGAATAAAACACAGAGCTAGGTCATTTGGAAAGCCTGAGCTGTTCTGGGAAAAGCTCAAATTTGATACCACTTTGGTGACTTTGGTCATTCCTCAAAACTTCACTTCCCAACAGGTGATACTTCTACATTTCTGCCAAATCTTGGGGTATTGGAACCTGACACTCTTCTGCTGCTCTGCTGCTGACTATTCAAGGAGCTGGGATATACTGAAATAAGTTTAACACAGAAAGTTTCCAAAATCCTAGGGAAATGGGATTTCTCCACCTTCTCTTTCCTGCATGCTGCATTCTTCATCCTAGATATCTCGACAGGCAGCAAATATTGTAAGGACCCTCAGACTATGCACTAGTGAGAAATCCTGTAGGGCTGGAGGCCCTTTACAGAATCACACAATCTTCATGGTTGGAAGGGGACTTTTGAGATCAAGTCTAACCATAAAAAAAAAAAAAAACCAACCAAAAAACCACACCACACCAAAAACAACACCCTATCACCACAACACTCACCACACCCAACAATCTC
>JAOXNO010000020.1:7521566-7533835 GCA_028565335.1 Limnodromus scolopaceus
CCCATTAATCACAACTCTCTGGGCACGGCCATCCGGCCAGTTTTTTACCCAGTGAAGAGTACACTTGTCTATGCCATAATTTGCCAGCTACCTCAGGAGTACACTGTGGGGGATGGTGTCAAAGGCTTTACAGAAGTCCAGGTAGACTACGTCCACAACCTTCCCCCACTCCAGAAGTTGGGTCACATGGTCATAGAAAGAGATCAAGTTGGTCAAGCAGGACCTCCCTTTTATGAACCTATGCTGGCTGGCCCCCTGATCCCTTGGTTGCCCTGCACTTGCCGTGAGAGTTCACTCCAGATGACGCTCTCCATGATCTTTTCTGGTACTGAGGTCAGGCTGACAGGCCTGTAGTTGCCCGGATCCTCCTTCTGGCCCTTCTTGTAGATGGCATCACATTGGCCACCCTCCAGTCATCTGGTACTTCCCCTGTTGACCAGGATTGTTGATAGATAATGGAGAAAGGCTTGGTAAGCTCTCTTGGCAGTTCCCTGAGTACTCTTGGATGAATCCCATCCAGCCCCATGGACTTATGCATGTCCAGGTACATAAGCAAATCATTAACTACTTCCTCATGGATTACAGGGGTGTTCTTCTGCTCTCCATCCTTATCCCCAGCTCAGGAGGCTGAACACCCTGGGAGTAGTTAGTCTAAGTATTGAAGACAGAGGCAAAGAAGGCAATAAGTATCTCAGCCTTCTCCTTATCCATAGTTACAAAGTTCCCCCCCCGTATCCTGTAAGGGATGGAGATGCTCCCTGACTCTCCTTGTGTTGATATATTTATAAAAACTTTTCTTGCTGTCCTTTATATTAATGGCCAGGTTGAGTTCCAGCTGGGTTTTGCCTTCCTAACTTTTTCTCTGTATAACCTAGCAAGATCTCTGTACTCCTCCTGAGTTGCCTGTCCCTTCTTCCAAAGGCAGTAAATCCTTCTTTTTTCCTTAAGTCCCATCAAAAGCTCTTTGTTCAACCAGGCTGGCCATTTTCCCTGCCCTTTAATCTTGCGTTTCATGGGGACAGCCCACTCCTGGGCCTTTAAGATTTCCTTCTTGAAGAGCATCCAGCCTTCCTGGACCCCTTTATCCCTCAGGACTATCTCCCAAGGGACTCTCCTGACCAGGGTTCTGAACAGACTAAAGTCCGCCCTCCAGAAGTCCAAGGTGGAGGTTTTGCTAACCCCCTCTCCTTACCTCTCTAATAATTGAGAACTTGTCCATTTCATGGTCACTAAGCCCAAGACTGCCTCCGATCACCCCATCTCCCACTAGTCCTTCTCTGTTTGAGAAGAGTAGGTCTAGTGAGGCGCCTCCCTTGGTAGGCTCTTCTACCAGTTGTGTCAGGAAGTTATCTCCATACACTCAAGGAACCTCCTAGCCTGCCTGCTCTCTGCTGTGTTATATTTCCAGCAGATGTCTGGTAGGTTAAAGTCCCCAACTAGAACAAGGGCTGGCGATTGTGAGACTTCAGTCAGTCGCTTACAGAATACCTCACCTGCCTCCTCATCCTGGTTGAGTGGTCTATAGCAGACTCCCAGCACAAAATCTCCCCTTCATCCTTACCCAAAAACACTCAACTTTATTATCACAGGAATCTAGCTCTATACAGTCAAAACACTCCCTAATGTACAGAGCCACACGCCCACCTCTCCTGCCTTGCCTGTTCCTTCTGAAGCGTTTATAGCCATTCATCGCAGCATTCCAGTTGTGACCATCATCCCACCATGTTTCTGTGACAGCAACTACGTCATAGCTGTCCTGTTGTACCATGGCTTCCAGCTCATCCTGTTTAGTGCCCATGCAACGTGCATTAGTGTAGATGCACTTGAGCTAGGCTCCCAATTTCACCCCCATCCTTGGCCTTTTTCCCCCAGGCTCGTTACCATTGGGTCTAGTTTTGTCCTCTTCCCCCTTCACTTCTAGTTTAAAGCCCTGTGCAAGAGCTTTGCTAACTCTTGGCCTAGCACCCTTTTCCCCTTTCGGGATAGGGTTTTCCCATCATTCTCAAGGAGACACAGTGTCCTGTAGATCAAACTATGATCTGAGTAGCCAAAGGCTTGCTGGTAGCACCAGTTACAGAGCCATGTATTGATCTGCCTGATCTTCTTGTTTGTTCATTCATCGGTCTCCAAAACTGGAGGGGCAGAGGAGAACACGATTTGCACTCCTAAACCCTTGACTAGCTCTCCTACAGCCCTGAAATCTTTTTTAATTGCCCTCAGACTTCTCCTCACTAGTTCATCATTATCTACCTGTAAGGCCAAAAGGGGGTAATAATCTGATGGCCGTATCAGGCCAGGAAGCTTCCTAGCAATATCCTTAACACAGGCCCCTGGGAGGCAGAAGACCTCCTTTTGGGAAGGGTCCGGCCTGCATACGGGACCCTCAGTTCCCCTCAGAAGAGAACAACTTATAACTATTGCCCTTCTTTTTTCCTTCACAGGGGCTGTCTTAATACATGGAGCTGGCTGCTTCAGCAGCTCCCTGGGTGAGCCACCATCAGTATCTTCAATCCCCTCCTCCTCTATCTCCAAGGGCTTGTATCTGTTCTGTACAAGCACCTGGGAAGGCGGGGGAGGTCTGGAGGGAACTCTCCTGCTGCTCCGAGCAGGTACCTGCTTCCACTGCCCCTCATCCTCTCCTAGTTCCCCTGCTCCTGCTTGGTGGCAAGAGCAAGGGATCCTCTTCCCCTCATGGAGCCTCCACCTGCTCCTTTTTCCCTAAGGATGGCAGGGTGCTGGTCCACCAATCCATTTCCTTTTCACATTCCCAAACGGTCCTTAGCCTTTCTGCTTCCTCCTTAAGTTCAGCCACCAGGCTGAGCAGATCATGGACCTGCTCACAGCACACACATGCACTGTCTTTGCTGTCCTCCTGCAGGAGTGACAGACATTCCATGCAGCCCGTTGCCTGGACGGCTACGTGTCGCTGCGGCAGGTCAGTTGGGCATGCTCTGCTCCTTCTGACTGTGGCTGCAGGCCGAGCGGAGACCATCTTGTATATCCGTGTTCTCTTCAGCCCGGCCCACCTGAGCTCCCCTTGCACTCACCTGCCACACGCAGCCATCTCGTGAAGCTGCTGCCACCATCCCACCCACCAGCTGAGGGCCTGCGCTTGCTGCCTTTAAATCTCCGTGCGGCTCCTGGCCACGCCCCCTCCACGCCTGATTGGTTGCCACAGACTTCTGGGTTCCCGCTGGGGCTGGGGGTTCTTGGGCTCGGAAACCCCTCCATGCAGCGTCATGAGACCCTCACCCCGGGGCTCACCTCAGTGCTCGTGCTGGTCGCCGGTGCTGCGGCTTTAGTTAACCTCTCGCTTGCATCTGCCATCCTGTCTGCAATCGTAGTATGATGGAACAGTTTGGGTTGGAAAGGACCTTAAAGATCACCAAGTTCCAACCCCCCTGCCATGGACAGGGACACTTCCCACCATCCTGTGGAAGAAAAGTTAGAAATAAGACTTAAAACCCAACAAACTCACATTCAATTAATATTATTCATATTATTAATGCTTGCTGTTGCGGGACTTATCAGGAGATAATTGACCTTGTCAGTGTTACGCGCCCCCTGCATTACTGAAAGAGCCTTCCACTCCCCTCATGCTTAATTATAACTTGATAAAGCCAAAAGGAAGTTTATTTTCCCCTTCTCTGCCTTATCCATAGAATGTCAAAAAAAGGGAGGGGGGATGGGAGGAGGAGGGATAGATCTCCTAAAACATGTAATCTGCTCAATTAATAAAGTGAATCTAATGGAGTTGCTCCCTGGGGCCTGACAAATGCACCTGTCGCCGTCACCAGACAACTGATATAAAGTACGTGTCCAGACAATTTCCCCCTCCACCGCTCTCTATGTATGTATTTTAAGAAACTAAATCTCTAATTAGAGCTAATGGGGGAGTGGGCTGACCTGTTTTTTATGTAAAACCCTGTTTTTCTGCAACACTCATGCTGCTCAGCTGACAAAAGTTAGGATGGAAAACACAGGATTTTTACAAATGTATGAAATGGAAGAAGGAATATATATATATACACTTAAAGAACAGACATTCTCTCCCCCATCTGCTGGCATTTTAACTACGATTTTGTACATCAGCCTTGAGCTGTCATTCCAGCAGATTTAAGACTCACGTGATTGGAACATTGATAAGGAAGTGATGCAGGTACTCCTGTGTGTGCAAACTGGTGGCTGTGCCCTGGTGATTAGAGAGGAGATGAAAACATTCAGTCCTGCTGCTGTCATTGACGTATTCATCCCTAGACGCAGGGGCTAACTTCATCTCCCTGAAGATCCCTTTAAGCAGTCAACACGAGGATTGAGAGGTACATACAGGATGAAGAAAACCTTCTGCCTTTTGAATTTCACCTTGTGTGACCTTCAGCACAGCTATTTAACCCCTTGAGTGGTTCTTTTTTTTCCAGACTGTAAAAGGGGCACAGTAGTCCCATAAAGAACTGATTTACCTGTGTCTTTGTATGACTGTCAGAGCTACAAGGAGAGGATTTTGCAAATGAGGTGTTGGTATCTATCTACCAAGCAAGGTATCCATGGAGATTAAAAATGTTTACTATGAGCCTTAATTTTTGCCTTCTTGGGTCCTACGAAATCACTTCTTCTCTGAAATTGTTACCATGGGTTTGGATTTACTTCATAGAGCTGGCCAGGAATGTTTTGTTGTTGGAGTGATATTTGACTCACTGTTCCAGTGCTCCGTACTGGCTGTACTTTCAGTGAAGCCAACTATTCCCCTTCTTTTTTATTTTTCCTTTGGTATTTGCAGTGCAGTAGGAGTTAGGGATCAATGACAAGCTCATTCAATGGTTTGGGGTTTTTTTTTGCTTCTTGCTAGGGGTCTGGCTATTTTGCCCTTTGAAACAGCTGAATACTTTTGCCTTTGGACTGAGTAATGAGGAAGCTCCTCTTGTCTCTCTGTATTTGGTGAGCTTCGTGGCTGTACCTTGCACTCCTACGAAATGTTGTATTTGCTGTTTGCCTTTTTGCCACATAGAATGGCAGCTTCAGAAGAAATTTCCTGGGTAGTCCTACTGGGTTTATCCTAATTTTTTTCTGAAAGATGTCTTAGGTGGAGTACTTTACAGATTCATCACGTTTCTCATAAAGCAGGGACTGCAATTTAGCTGCAAATTTTAGAAGCAGGCTCACTTCACTTTAAATATGAGTTAGCTTCTGTCAATGGAGGTTTTATATATCCTTGTTGATATGATCAAGTGGGTTAATCAGTAGGGGAAAACCTTGGAGTAGTGTTTCTCAAAACATTTGAGCTCTCTGCAAATAGGGCTGTTCCATAATTAAATTCTCTTATATATAAGAAAATTAGAAATCAGAAAAGATTATAGAACTTCTTAATTCTGCAAAATAGTTGATACAAAATTCATGATTTCTGTAGAATTCTTTAAGAAAGATGAAAACAAAACTGGAGGTACAAGGCCATCATTCTAGTCAATCATCCTCCACTGATTTTAATACAACTACTCTCGTACTTAAATTAGACATACTCTCACAGGCTTAAGTGAATAGAAGTCTGAAAAGTATATAGATGCTTTTTTTTTTTTTTTGCCTTTACATTTTCTGTAAAAATTAGGCAACCATATAACATGCACAATGAGTATTTAATGCAAGTAAACCCCGAAGTCCTAGTACTTCTACTGCTTTCAGGTAGCAGGATACATTAGCCTGCATTCATGTGAGAGCATAGGTTAGACACAACGAAGAGACGCTAACTTTTTTGTCTATCTGAAGCCAATGAAAGCAGAATAAGTCCCAGATATAATGAGCTGAACTTCAAGGAAAGAAAAATCCAATGTAAGGTTCCTGCTGTTCTTCTGCTGCATGGGTGTAATTACCCTCCTCCTGCTCTTTCCACGCAGGATCATATCAGTTTCTGTGTTTCCATATTCTAACTTCAGACTTGTTTTCTTTAGAGTGGTGAGCCAGTCTGAGCACCCAGACTGAGGAGACTGGATAAATAAAGGGCACAAATACTTGCATCTTGTTAAGTCTCAAGCTGGTTATTCAATCTCACAGTGCCATAAAATGTGTTCTTTCAGGCTTAAATATGTTCACTGTGTCCTGAGACTATCGCTGGGCCAAAGAAGAATGGAATAACATTCAAAGCAGGAGTCCTTTGGTCACATTCCTAGCATAAGCCGTCCTGAACATTGTCACATAGGACCTTGTCCTGAACTGAGGCTGCTGAAGGTCCTATCCTTCCTAAATCCTAACCTAAACCTAAACCAGTTCTGTCTGATCTGAACACCAAAGGAACCTGCATGGTTTTGGAGGTGGAACTGGATTTTGTACCTGTTGTGGTTTGGGCTGGACTGGCCACTGAAATGCCCCAAAATGATAGCTGGTTAAGGCTCTACCACGCACCATATGAAAGCCTGCATGTATAACAGCTTTTGATTAAAAAGACCCAAATCTGGTTTTAAACTATGGAAAGAATATGTATACACTTTGCTGGCAAATAGACAGGAAGCTATTGGAACTATCAATCAGAATGTTAACATTTAATCTGGGTTCCACACACATTTTTTATATGCCTTTGCCTCCACCTTCCTCTCCAGTGACAGTAATCCTTAAAAAGTAAATTTATGCCTTAAGAGCATGAAGCAGCTGGAGATATTATGAAATCTAGAGTATTGCGGTATGGTAAGCTCTTCTGTGCTTTGTGAAGACAAGGGACTTAAAGTTTAAAATACTGGCATAGACTGCAAGGCACTCTGGGTTTTTTCCCCTTTCTTTGCTACAAGATTTCCTTCCTGCCCAATTTTGGCCCAGTCACTTGAATTTGTGAGTTAAATTTAAAACGGAAAGAGTGACATTGCTCCACCTCGCAGCGATAGAGGGAATGATTTTTACGTTCTTTAGTATAAGAGTGGTGAAGGCACCCTAGACGGCTGAATGGTAAATTGAAGAAATATGACTAATAAGCCCCAACAAATTAGCAACTAGCCCATAAGCCAGTACCTTTGTGTCCTCTATATCAAATTCACCGTGCATAATCCTTTCTTGCACTGAGCTCTGCTGATAAAGGAAGGATTTGTTAAAAATTATTTAGCACTATTCATTATGGAAGCCATACAGGGCTCCTGCGTGTCAGCAGAGGTTTCAAGAACCAGTCTGAAGACTTTGGAAAAAATATAAAAAATATCTTGCTTTATTAAACGGAGGGGGGAAAAAAAAAGAACATTTTTCTCCACTTTAGTAGGAGCTTTAAGAAACCAGTTTGGTTTTCAATAGCATCCCTGTGAATAGAAGCCAGATGGTCTTTAAACCAGCATTTCCCCCACCATTTTAGGCATGAAAGCCACTACTCTGATGGAGCTGCAAGAAGGAGAGATAGGGATGGCAGGATACAGGCAGCACACAAAGGAGAAATAAGAAATCCTTTAAACGGGGAATGAAACACACTGTTTGACAGCTAGAAAAGGGGGGAGTGTCAGGAAGGTAAAAGGGCAGGCTCCATAGGGGTAAGCAGAAATAATGGAGTGTAGAGTAACGGGATGTGAAGGGGTTATAATGATCATGGTAGCCAAGTGTGTAATTTGCAGTGAATAATTGATCCAGTGCTTTTATCTTTTTTTATTTTTTTTACTGTTTCTCATCAAGAAGATCACAATTTTCTTGCATCTGTTCCATCCTGATGATTCAGTGAGTGATTTCTGCAATTGAAACTTGGTCTGTATACTGAACAAAAGCAAAATTCATTGTGAATATACAATATCAGAAATCCTAGTTCAGTTTTAATGGAACACATAAATCACATGGTATTTTGTATTTTCTCTAATTAGTGAGTGTAACTCTAACAATTGCTGTGACATTTCTCCCAATTATGTATTCACAGTGTTTTTCATGAATATTCTTTTAAAATGGACTTTCTCTCCAAATGCTTATGACAGTAAACTCATTGACAAGAATATTACTGCAGTTTTTGACAATCTAGGGACTTAAAATTCCATGGTACTTTTTTGTTAAAGGGGAAGAAATTACATGAGAGACCAGCCCAAATTCCAGCATATATAATTACTCTCCCCACATGAAAATATCTGATATGGTCTTCATTAAATGAAATAGGTCTCCAAGCCTCTGCTTGCCTCTCACTGTACAGACACTGGTGCATGTGTGACTGAAAGTAAATGTGCATATTTCTCAGATATGAGATGGGCTGAAATTACCTCCAAACCAGAAAATCCCAACTGCCAGAGGGAGAGCTACATACCCAATAAGTAAATGTTTGCTTGGAATGCTGAGAGGACAATGTCATAGAATCATAGAATCATAGAATCGTTAGAGTTGGAAGGGACCTTAAAGGTCATCGAGTTCCAACCTACCTGCCATGGGCAGGGACACCTCCCACTAGAGCAGGTTGCTCAAAGAGCCATCCAGCCTGGCCTTGAACACTTCCAGGGATGGGGCACTTCCCTGGGCAACCTGTTCCAGTGCCTCACCACCCTCACTGTGAAGAATTTCTTTCTGGTGTCTAATCCAATTCCAATTTAAAACCATTGCCCCTTGTCCTGTCGCTACATTTCCTCGTAAAGAGTCCCTCTCGGGCTCTTCTGTAGGCTCCTTTCAGATATTGATAGGGTGTTATAAGGTCTCCCCGGAGACTTCTCTTCTCAAGGCTGAACAATCCCAGCTCTTTCAGCCTGCCTTCATAGGAGAGGTGCTCCAGCCCTCTGATCATCCTCGTGGCCCTCCACTGGACCCATTCCAACAGGTCAATGCACTATGCGCTATGGTGAAATTACTAGCTTGGTAGAGGAGGGAAGAGGAGTGGACATTGTCTACCCTGACTTCCATAAAGCTTTGAGAACTGTCTAACATAGGATCCTCACAGAGAAACTGATCAAGTATGAGCTAAATGAACAGCCAATGAGTTGGATTAATAAGCAGCTGAATGGCCAGGACTAGATGCTGGTAATCAGTGGCACAAAGTCTAGTTAGAAGTCAGTCACTAGCAGTGTATGCTGGGGTAGATCTTCATTATTTATCTAGATGATGGGCCAAAAGATGTACAAAATGGGGAGGAGTGGCTGATACACCAGAGAAGCCTGCTACTATCCACAGGCTGGAGAAATGGGCTGTCAGGAGGCTCATGAAGGTTCAGAAATGGAAAATGCAGAGTCCCGTACTTGGAAGAGTGATTGAGCACTGGTTCGCCTTGAGCAGGGGCTTGCATAAAGGGACCTCTAGAGGTCCCTTCTGACCTCAAACATTCTAGGATCTCTGGGGCTTTCCCACAGCACTGCAAGGGGCAAATCCTTCTCCTGTGACAGCCCTCAGAGGAGCCAAGTCAGGGCCCTCCTTTTGCACCAAGGAGGTCTACAGGGTTCCCTTGCCTGCGTTGCTACATTGGCCATTACTGGGTCTTTGTGCTCAGTCTCTCGTCACACCACCTGTCCAGCCTGAGGTTAAAACACCCCACAAGACCACAAAAAGATGGCAAACAGAAAGCAGCCTTTTCCCACTTTGGGGCATTTTCTTCCCTGCTTGGGTGGCAACTGGGGGACAGCGCCAGAGACCCTTGTGATGTCACTGGGTAACAGTTGTGACTTCCCTGACCTCACTGCTCTTTAGAAGCCACCCAGGCTCTATCCCAGTGCGTTTGGTTGAGAAATCCTGTGATTCCTGCCTGGCATGCCTGGCATGCAAGCTCCTACAGGGTTCTGGTCTTTGGGTGCCTTTGAGGAGATCCTTAGCTGATGAGGGTGCTGTGGATCCTGCACCACAGCTCTCCCAGATCTGTCAGCACAAGAAGGATCCCAGTGCTCTTTGCACCACTGAAGACTCCCAGTTGGTTCCTGCACCTTCCCTGAGCACCTCCTGAAGGTATGCTGTGATAGCTCATCTGGTGGTGGTTGTCTGGGAGAGACCACAGAGGTCTGAAGGGTCTTGGGCTGGAGGACAGCATGCCTGGGGGAAAGTGAAGCAGGTGGAGAGGGCAGCCTGTTCCACCGTGCTGAAGCTGCTGTTGCTGCTGCTGGTTTCCAGCCCTCACAGATGGCCCTTCAGGAAGCCCTCACTCTTCCCCTCTGCCACCACTTTCTTCTGCTTTCTTTACTCTCATGTTCCCAGTGCAACTCAAGCTGAGGCAGTCTGTACATCTTTCTTGGCAGGTCATGGCATGAGGCACCAAAGAGGGTCCGGAGCAGAGCAGCTCTGCAGTGGGGGTTGCCCCTAACCCGATGCAGCAGGCAGGGCAGTCAGAAGCAGTGGCAGATGCCCTCTGCTCCATCTGCATGGGTACCATGCGCAATACCGTCTGTGTGCCCGTGTGCTTCCACCACTTCTGCTTTGGCTGCATCTGGCAGTGGGCCAGCAGGAGGCCTATGTGCCCACTCTGCAGGCAGCCTTTTGACCATGTCCTGCACATAGTGAGATCTGACAATTACTACTGGGAGCATGCCATCAGCCCATACGCCTGCCGGCGGAGGAGCATGGCCAGGAACAGGGAGCTGCACAGATCTCCACAGCAACGCTATGACCTGTGCCAAAGGCTCACCAATGGCAGGCCTGCAGTGGAGACAAGGGGGCCTGAGGGAAGGGATGGAGAGGCGAGGGGGGACGGAGGTCCAGGGCTCCCAAACACCCCCACACAGCCAGTGGCACAGGAGCGCCCAAACAGCACCTCCATTGGACCCTACCTCTGCACCATCCTGGTGCTGTTTGTGCGACCTCTGCCGACTGGTCTTCTTGAAAGGAGAGGTCAATAGACATCGAGATCCTTCCCAGCACCGTGGCTGGCCAGTCTAAGCCCCTTGACGAACAGCTGGGCTGTGGGTGCTGAAGACCTGCTCATTCAAAGGCAATGAGAGATGTGTCCCTGCTGGGTCCTCCTGCTGTTGCCTCCATACCCCAGCTGAGTCTGGTCCATTAGTAGCCCAGCTCCTCTTCCTCTCAACATCTGGAAGGTGCGAAAGCAGCTCTGCAGAAGTGGCTCCAGGGCCCTTGGGAACAGCAAGCTGCACAGCATGGGAAAGAACTTTGCAGATACTCAGATGATTTCTCAACATGGTCCTGAGCAACCTATGTCATCCATCTTAAGCAGGGACATGGAACAAGAAGGCACCCAGAGGATCCTTCCAGCTTCTACATTTTGTCTTGTTTCCTTTTATGTTCTTTTAAAAAACAAGTTAATAAAACAGTTTCTGAAGTGACAAAAGATGTGCCAATCATGATAAGAAGTAATTTATTTCAAAAATGAGGCATTTGATCAAAGTTTCCCCAAAAGATAATACTTTTCTAACCAAGCAAGCACCTCCTTATAGCTTGGATTCAGTTGAACTGGAGCAGTGGTCTCTATGGCTACTTTACTGCAAGATATGTAAGCCATCTAAGAACAAAAGTGGTTCTACACATAATGAGGACAGCACTCCATTGAGTCCTCTGGGACCTTTTGGCAGGTCTGATGGAGGCCTCTGCTTCTTCCTGCTGCAGCTGGAGCTGTACCATTCCCCTGCCCTTGGGCATTGCCCCAGGCGGCCCTTGATGATTAAAGCCCAGATAGAGTTAAATCTGGCTAGGGAAATGAAGGATAACAAGAAAAACTTCTATAAGTAGGGATAAAGGCATGACTAGGGAAGATGTGGGCCACCTCCAGAAGGAAACAGGAGACCTGGTCACCCAGGATAGGGAGAAGGCTGAGGTGCTGAATGACTTTTTCAACTTGGTCTTCACCAGCAAGTGGTCTAACCACACTGCCCAAGTTGCAGAAGGCAAAGACAAGGGCTAAGAAAATGAAGAACAGCCCACTGTAGGACAGGATCATGTTTGAGAGCATCTAAGGAACATAAAGATACGTAAGTCTATGGGACCTGATGAAATCCATCCACGGGTCCTGAGGGAACTGGCAGATGAAGTTGCTGAGCTGCTTTCCATTATACTTGAAAAGTCGTGGCAGTCTGGTAAAGTTCCCGCTGACTGGAAAAGGGGAAACGTAATGCCCATATTCAAAAAAGAAAAAAAAGAGCACCCAGGGAACTATAGGCCAGTCAGTCTCAGCTCTACACCTGGCAAGATCATGGAGCCAATCATCCTGGAATCTCTGCTAAGGCACATGGAAAATAACGAGCTGATTGGTGACAGCCAATATGGCTTCAACAAGGGCAAGTCATGCAAGTTTGGTGACCTTCTACGATGTTGCTACAGCATTGCTAGATAAGGAGAGAACAACTGACAGCATCTGCCTGGACTTATGCATCGTGTTTTACAGTGTCCCACATGACAACCTGGTCACTAAATTGGAA
>JAOXNO010000020.1:7554321-7564351 GCA_028565335.1 Limnodromus scolopaceus
AAAACCCTTATTGAAAGTAAGGCTCACTAGAGCAATAGCTTGCAGAGACAGTCACCTGGAGGTCACTTGTTGAAATCCAGCACAGATCAGTAGCAATGAAGCCTCTTTGGCAAATATAAAAACCCTTCAGTGGACTTCCATCCATGCCAAAAGCGGGAAGTTCCTCTGAAGAAGTGTCGAGGAGTCTGAACTTGCCCTTCAGTAAAGTAAATTGCTGAAGCAGAGTCGATAGCTATGGCTATATTTCATAGGTGATGATGAGAGAGAAGCATTATACTTCATAGATAAACCAAATCATTTACTGTTGTGAATGTTCAGTGCATCGTGTTTTGCCATCATTAACTATAATTAAAATAGCATCTTATATTCAGTGAGGAATTCTCTGTGTAACCTCATTTGTATCAAGTGGGCGATTGTGTCCATATTCTTATGTACACCCTGCTTATAAATGCTTTTTGCTTAATATGAGAGGCTAATAAAATAGAATTGTTCCAGAAGAATGAGAAATATGTAAAGTTGAAGTTGAGTAAAATTTACATTTTTCATAATTTTCCACTACTTTCCTCCAAGTTGCTCAGATTCCCCTCTTTTTAATCTGATCTTCAACATTATATTGAAAGATGTAATATTTTTCTGCATTTACTTTGGCTATATACAGATCTCTGGCATCATGGCTACACCAATTCTAATAAATTAAACAGTTACATGGAATATTTGTGGATACAAGAAGTCAACTGGCTGTAAAATTAAATTGTAATAGTGGTCTCCAACACACTTTTGAACTATCTGACTTGAGGTATCCCAATTTACAGGTATGTTTTGGACTGACAAGACCAGTTGTGACACATCCACCTTCTTTTGAAGGTGAAAAGCATGTAATAATAAGGACATAGCCTTTTCCATGCTGATTGGCCTCAGTGCCAGAAAACAGTGCTGGGCACACTTAAACTGACAATTTCTGTGTTTATTTTCAACTCCATGTGCTTAAAGATCCATAAAAAATTCTTTTCTGTCATTGCTAATAAATAAAAGAATCATGGTGCAGTTTAGGCTAGAAGAGATCATCTTGCCCAAACTCTCACTCAGAGAAGGGGCAGCTTAAGCTGTTCAGGACCTTATGTGGTCAAACTCTGAATGTCTCCAGGGACAGAGATCCCACAAATCCTCTGGGAACCTGTTACAGTGTTGGACCACCGTCATGGCAGAAAGATTTTACCCATATCTTGATATATTGCCCATCTATATTAAGCCAGCAATATGCCGTTGTTGCCAAGAGAGCCAATGGGATCCTGGGCTGCATAGGGAAGAGAGTGACCAGTAGGTCGAGGGAGGTCATTCTTCCCCTCTACCCTGCACTGGAGAGGCCACAACTGGAATACTGCGTCCAGTTCTGGGCTCCCCAGTTCAAGAGAGACAGGAAACTACTGGAAAGAGTCCAACATAGGACAACAAAGATGATGAAGGGAATGGAGCATATCCCTTATGAGGAAAGGCTGAGAGAGCTGGGATTCTTTAGCCTGGAGAAGAGAAGGCTGAGGGGAGACCTTATCAATGCCTGTAAGTATCTAAAGGATGGTTTGTGGGAGGGTGGAGCTGGACTGTTTTCAGTGGTTTCCAGCGACAGGACGAGGGGCAATGGGCACAAGCTGGAACATAGGAAGTTTCACTCAAATATGAGAAAAAACTTCTTTACGGTGAGGGTGACAGAGCACTGGAACAGGCTGTCTGGGGAAGCTGTGGAGTCCCCTTCTCTGGTGATCTTCAAGACGTGCCTGGATGCAGTCCTGAGTAATGTGCTATAGACAATAGTGCTTTGGCAGGGGAGTTGGACTAGATGATCTCTAGAAGGTCCCTTCCAACTCCAACAATTCCATGATTCCATGATAGCTAATGAGAATTGCCATTCCATTTTGGCTCTGAGTCCACACTGTGAGTTTACCAGCAATTAAATTTGTGCCAGGTGCTAGCCCTGGTTATGTGCTGCACAAACCACAGACAGTTAACTGCTGGGGACTTAAGCAACTGCATTGCAAGAGGTGAACTCTGGACAGTACTGTGGTGAGCACCTTCTGCCTTGGTACCCCCGGAGGGAATCAGCTTAGATCACAGCTTTTGACTCTCAGCTTTCTACAGCAAGAATCCAAGTACTGACACAAAACTCACTTGTATCAAACCTTACCAAATCCTTAGGGTACATTCACCTCATTTTCCCTCCATATTCAGAGGAGAGCATCGGGCGTTTCTAGAGGATTGTTCATAACTCACGCAGGCATCAACAAGCTGATGACCAGCCTTGGCACACCCTCGTTCTTCAAATGCTCCCTCTACCTTAGCTGTCAGCTTAACTTTCCTTGTTGACAGCTGTAGATATGGAGATCATGGTGACTTCTGGCATTAGCCAAAGAGTGGGACTGTGGCAATTTTAGTGTCTTTGGTAATCTTTTGCCCTAAGCAAGTATTTTGCTTATTCTTTAAGTCAGTCTTATGCTTCTTCCTTTAACAAATACATCCGCTTTTCTTAAATCTCTTTGAAAGTAAGTTATTTGCTGATGTTTCTAAATGTATGTGTACTGAAACCCACTGAATAATGTAATGAGATAAAAGAAAGCAAATAGGGCATTTGTAAGTCTTTGCCAATACAGCGAAAGAAAAATAGAGCACAGAGAGCATAATCTGCTAAACATGACAAGGAAAAAAGCATGTAATTAGAGCGAAGAGTTATATATTCTATAATGTGTGTGAATCCATATGGAGACTAAGTATGTGTGTAAGTATGTGCACATACAGCAATAAACATATATACAAATGCAAACATATATACAAATGCACACACGACGAATTTCTAATTAAGATGAGAACAACATTCAAGCCTAGACTCAAAAGTTATCAGAGGCCTTGCAGAGATTCCCCCTGGAGTTTCTGAGAGCTGGGTTTAGTAGCCAGTAATTTCCAATTTCTTAGATAATGTGTAGGACCATGGTGCTGATTAGCCCTTAAATCACTCTCTCCCTGGAAAAGTAAAGTCTTTTATTTTTTTAATGGTTAAAAGCATGTCTCTGCTTTTTTCTTTTTCACCTTCAGAAGCTCTTGGTTAATTGTGATCTGGCCTCAATATTTATTTTTGGGTGCTGGGGATAAGCAGGGCTAGCTCTGCTGAAGGAAAATGCAAAGGGGTCTCATATTTGGGGAATTGCTTTCTCTAGTGGAGAAATGATACATCATGTTAATTCCTGCATTTTTAAAGTGATGCCTGGGGTTTTTAATCTTGAGTCTCCCTTTGACATTAATGGGAGTCATGTTGCTGAAATGAGCACGTGATGCTTTGATAATTGAAAGGGACCATGTGTGATAGAATCACATGCATTGGAAAGGTAAAATACCTGTTCCACCAGGAGATCCTGCCAGTTTTCTTTCTAACTTAGGAAATGAAGATATTTACAGCTCATTTATTAATGTATTGTTCAGCCTATCTACAAATGAGTCAGAATAGCTGCCTTCACTCCATTGACTGGAAGATTGTTGCACAGGATAAATAGACTTTATCAAGTGGAAATGTCCTCTTCCCTAATCTCATCCCATCACTTGTTATTCTTTTTGTGACCCATGAGTAATCCCTCTCACCCCACATATTTTACACTATTTCGGATATTTTCAGAACATTACCCCTTTTTCCTCTAGGCCCTGTTTAGTTTATTTATACGGATTTGGTTATTTTAATCTACTGACTTCTTAAATCGAGCCTTAAAGTCCCCACAGGGATTTTGTCTATATTTTTTTCCCTGAAAAGACAAAATATCTGTCTTTCACAGATACAATAAGAAAAATGTTTAGCATTGTTGCTGAGGAATCCATTAAAAATGCAAGGTGGAATAAGACAGTGTGAAGGTGTCTCAGAGATGATCTGAAGACCATGTTGGAGCACAGAGGTATTTATTCCCCCTTTTTATGAAGACAATATAATCTGTGGAAGAAGTGGGCATACCCTTCTTCCAAAAAAAGTTAATTTTTTTTCCAATAAGCAGTTCAGAAAGTGACATCAAAGGTTTTTGGAAATAGTAAGTTCCTTGACCCCTTCCGAGTCCATTACTGTGTATATTGCAAGAAAGAAAGAACTGAGAATCAAGATCTTGTGGTTTAAATATTGCTTATCTTGTCTGTCGCTTTATCAGTTTATTCTATGCTTACCCTGTCTAATGTAAGGGCATGACAATTTCTCATCAGTAACACAAAACATCGTTATATATATTTACTCTCCCTATTCATCCTCCGAAAAAAATCTTGTACATATTTAAGCGGGAAGAAGGAAGACAAATGAAGATAATATACCCTTTTACGATTTGTACAAGGCAAAACAAAAGGAATTTACTGCAGCAACGTTTTTGCAGTTCATTGTGTAGAAAACACAACAGGGACTTCAGAAAAGAAAATGAAAAACTAATCAAAATTTGTGCATGTATTTTTAAAGCATAGCAAAAATATCTAAGGAAATTAATTGGCTAAAATAGTCATTAAAGCACAGTTGAGGTTGCCACCATAAATCATTTAAACATCAAAAGCAAAACTTTCAGTCTTTTAATGTTCATTTTCTCCTGCACCCTGTGAGGAGTATTTTCTAGTTGCTGCTTTATCACATTTGCATCAAAAGGCCATGGAAGTATCTAAAGCATCCTGGCAGTGGAAGCTGAAATGGAGACATTTTGCATTAAAAAAATGTGAGAATTTTCATGTGCTTAATCCAGATAATTATTAAGCAGCCCAACAGTCCTGTGAATCTGATGGGAACATATGTTATTGCTTTACAGTTAGGAGCATTCAAGTTTTAAAAGAATGAGCTATTGTGAGGACAAAACCAGGAATGGGTACAATTAGCTTGTCTAAGACTAATATCAGAAACACTGATTCAGAATAACATTATAGCTCTTAAGTGCCAGCAATCTACCAAGAGGCCACATAATGATCCTGAAAATTCCCCGGATTTCACCCTTGTGACATTAGCACCTGCCCGAACTTCTGGTAACTCTGAAAGGTGTGTGGGCATACTCACCTTTGTTGATTTCTGCATGTTAGCCTCTGGTGTCTTCTTTAACAGCAAAATGCAATCAACTGATACAAATGCAAAATACACTACAATTGATATTGGAATCATCCAGCTCCAGTTTTCAGTAAGACTACAGAGGAAGCTGTACTTGCCAAAAAAACAGAAAGCAGTGTCCCTTTTTGTTTCAAAGGATTCAAAGATTAATCTCCTTTTGCCCTTGCAAGTATCCTCCCAAGCAAATTACAGGAAACAGTGACTGGTGAGATAGGAGGGTGGTAGAACACCTTCTTCTAGCCTGAGACTGAGCTGCTTCTCAGATGAGAAAACAAGTCAGAAATCCAGGATGAGGGCAATGTGTTTTGCATTGCCAAACGTTTGATCAGAGAGTTAGGAAAGAGGGCTATGTTTGAAGAACTGCTCCTCAAATATTTCCCTCTGGATGTGTACATATAAATAAGCAGAAAAATGTACTCCTGTGTGCTAGAAGTGCAGGGAATTTCCAATGTCTATCTAACATAAAATTCCTTAGCCTTAAAAGAAATTGGGCCACAAGCACCCTTCCCATATTATCTTAAACATCAGTCTCCACCCCTAAGCTCCATCTTGCAGCTCTTCCATGCCACAGTTTCTACTTTCCTGTCTGAACAGTAGCCCAGTTTCAGCAAGACAGACAGGGAGCTTCACAGGAGTTATTGTCAATGGTATAAGATTGGGATTTCAGTAGGTCTTTTAATGACCAATTTACACTACAGAAGTTGAATGCTATTCTCCTGTACTGTTTGGATTAGAGAACTCTACCCAGCTTAGTGTTAGTTCCTGTAGGCAGAAGTGCTTAAATTGACATAGATAATGATGGTTGTTTCCTATTATCTAATCCTAAGCAACACTCCAATCAGCATGCAAGTACTTGGGGATCCCACAGGTGACTCACATCACTTTCTTCCATCGCATTGATCAATTATTGTAATCACCCAGTCTCCTATTGACTGACTTAGGTGTTTGGAACCACCTCTTTGTAGCCAGACAAACACAGTTGGGATACCCATAGTAAAACACTGGAACAGTTTATGGAAGTTTTAGCCTAAATAAATAGGTACGGTGAGATGGGAAGACAGAGGCAGAACTGTGGTTAAACTTCAACCATTGTTATTCCCAGTTCTCCCCGACATAAGTGTTAGTGAGAACAAAAATGGTTCTGGTACCCCAATGACAGAACGTGTAATCCTTAGACTATGTAATACTGTTCTTTTATAGCTGTGTCAATGCAATTTTCTTTTGGTGATGTTTCAAAGCTTGCACATTAAATATGAGGCCCTGAACACCTCCAATATTGAAGCTTTGGCTCAGTAAAAATAATAGCATGAAAACATCAAGCCCATTCTCTTGAGTTTTCATGGTCTATTTCTTTGCTTGCAGCAAAGTTGGATAAAAGTATTTACCTCTTAAATGTTTACCTAATACAGTATGAAGTGTTGACCTTAAATGGTATTTACAGCTCATAGACCATAAAAATGAAATTAGGAATGAGCAATTTTTATTCCTACAGAGCCAACGACTATAGCAAACTATGTTTTTTCCTACTCCTATCCTAAGAATACAAGTAATATCATCTTGTACAATTACTATCATTTGCAGATGTCAACGGTCACTTTTTGACTTAACTGTAAAGCCAAAGGCATCAATACTGGCAGAAAGGAGGAAAGAGTGATGTTATTAGACAATGTCTTCTTGTATTCACTGCTAGAATCAGTGAGCAAGACCTAGATTCTTCTGATAAGGGAAGGCGGAACTTGCTTCAGTCAGTTAGACCAGACCAGCTAGGCAGTGACCAAAAGAGACTGTGGGCAAAGAAGGCCTGAAGTTTATAGTTCCCATCAAGCTGTTAAATGCAAGGCAGAAAACTCTCCCTTGGAGCTGTGCAATAACTCATTTCTCAGCATAATCTCAGCTTTGTGTTTAACACTGTTCCTGTCTAATAAGCAGTAAGAGAACCCATCTGTGGGCTCAAGGTTAGTGCTTCTTTACTTCCTGCAAGCAGCCTTTTTCCCCTTCCTTACCCTTACAAAAAGTTAACTTATTTACAGAGTCAAACTGCCCTAAGCAACATTTCAAATCTAACAGCATTTTGTCTGCTGTCTTGTTTGATTGTTCCCACACTCCACCTAAACCTTCTTCCAGATTCCTATGCTGCATCTTCCTTACAAACTCTGCATTGCTGAACCCTTCAACAACCGTGTGGCTGCAATGCATTTCACACCAAATGGGTAGACACCACTTCACCTTTTAACTAACAGGCTACATACTTAAGGTTTGCTTTTTTTCTCTCCTTCCATGTTAAAATCTGGATTAGAATAGTGTCCACACAGAGACACACTGGGACAGCGACTGCAGCCCATGGGTGACCCATGCCAGGGCAAGAACACCACTGAGGGGACTGCAACCATGAGCCACTCCTCTGTTCTTTCAAGAAGTGGACATTTTCTAAGATGTCTGACTTTACAACTTTCCTCTTTCTCTTCTTTTGAATTTCAAGTGCCTTTTCAGAAAAGTTAGTCATTTCTAATAAGCAACAAACCCATATTTATATTTCTTAAGCAAAAAAAAGAAAATATACTATATCCACATAAAGTGATGTTGTTTTGCTTGGGGTTTGTGATGAGAATCCATTACCAAGAGAAAAAGTACAGTGCACTTGAAAAGCATTTTTTTCCCTCTTTCATGGCTGGTTCTTTGATCTCCTCTTCTCATGTTTCTGGTTTATTTTTGTTTTGTAATGTTTTATTATGTTTTGTTTTCCCTTCCCCTTTCAACCTGAGGCATGAGTGATGAATACTGATGTAACAGAGTTTGGTCTATTCAAAAATCCAGAACACTGGCATACAAACCTGTCCAAGTTGTTTACAATTTGTAGGTCAGGAAATCTGTCTAAGATATTTAATTATTTTGTGAAGCAAGAGTTATGCCTCATGGCCACTGGATAGCAGGTTAAATAATTTCTGCTATGCTCCCAGATTTAACACAAGTCACTGTGAGACTTTATGCATGGAACTTTTTCAAATTTTATTGAAATGTATTCACATTTAGACAAAAATATTAACAAATACAACTTTTAAAGGGTTGAGACCTTTCTAAGATCAATAGCTCGGCTGGATTGATGCTAATTCAGTGTAGTTCCTACTGAGATAGTTAACTTTGTTTGTCTGTCTGCCTGTATGGATAGATATAATGAAGTAACTGAAGAATCTATTCATTTTTAGAGATTACCCTCTTAAAATGAGAATATTGAACAATCTTACAGAACAACTTGTTTATGAAAATGCATTAAATTTTGGGGGTCATCTCTAAACCATATTCCGGCTAAAATTCCATGTGCTTGCTGAATCAAGTCTAAGGTTCACCTGAAGTATAAATAGGGCATTGAGGGTATAAAGACTAAACTGACAGGATATGGCTGCATCACATTGCTCTGTTGTGTGTTATTTAAATTGGGAGATTGCTTGCTTGTAAAAAAGCTGCTGATTACAAAGGAAACAACACAGCAAATGCTTCAGGACATTAAAAATCAGGTAAAAAAGATATCATACTGAGCTCCTCACTTCCAGATTGTAATAAAATTGGGTAAACTATTCACCGTGACTAATTTATTCAAAAGTTGCCCCTTCTTGGGCTCATGAATTTGTATTCAAACAGATTTGGATTTCTACAGATTTGTTACTCAATGTCACAATTACAGGAATAGCTGTATTTTTAATCCTTTCTTTGGACTTTCTCTTTTCACACTCTTCAAGTCTTATATTGTGCATGTGGCTTTCACAGGATATGAGTTATACGGAGATATTGCCATGGGGTAGTGACAATGGGTCTTTATAGGATTACACTTTCATAGCTGTCCTTGTGCATACTGATATTCTGCAGTAAATGCAAAAACATAGGTAACATTATCAGACTGTATACTAAATTACCTTATAGTAATTTGTTCAGGAAGGCACAGTTTGAGAAAAGAATCACCAAGTTCTCACTTTCAGATTAGGTTTTGGCTACCGGATGTGGCTCATCTTCTATAATTTACTGACTTACCTTAATGAATCAAGGCCTATACAACTCTTCCTTAAGAACTAACACTCGTAGAGTGAACTAAAGAATCCTGAAATAGGTAGCATATATACCGTTAAAGTAGAATAAAAGCCTAATATGGAAATCCTTGTATTATTTGATGCTGTGCGCACATGTACATTATTAACATTAGGTCTCAAAGCCAAGGCAGATTGATGGGAGAGCCTCAGCAGCTAAGGCAGCTTGGCCCAAAGCAATTGCATTTCAGAGGATGGGTGGCCTGATTTATGCAAGGTTCAACAACAGATGAAATCAAGCTATGTCTTAAAAAGATTCAATACCCCAGGTTGCACATTATAGTAAAGTGGCTTTATTACTATCAGACCAGAAGTTACTTGAATACGATGTACTCTAAGTACAGAGAAAACATATTTCTGTTTGCCCTATTATCCATGTACCCTTAAAAAAACCCATAAGATGGCCTCCCTGATCCTACATTCTTATAGCTTGATGTTGAGGACTGAGTCTCACAAAGCATTTCCAATTGTTTCTTTAACACTGACTTGAGTCTCTATCATCTCCCCACCATTTTTTTCAGCTCCTCAGGAAGTGAACTATATTCTAGGAAAATACCCAGGCAAACTTAGGGAAGGGGTGATACAGAACATCTCTGTAAAAGACCTCTGTATGAAGTGGAGAGTATAACAAGATGTGTATATCAGAAATTCCTTCTCCACTTCCCTGAGTGCCTTTCTTGACAGTCTAGATATTCAATTAATTCATTACATATAAATAAACAAACAAAACATCAAAATAAGCAGGTAATAACATAACATTTATAAATTATTAGAAGACACTATAAGTCTGTTATACTCAGAGTTACTGGATGAGTAGCTTAAGTAAAAACACTGCATCCCATGGAGACCTTATGCATTATTA
>JAOXNO010000020.1:7564365-7576521 GCA_028565335.1 Limnodromus scolopaceus
TAATTTAATATTCACACTAATTGTCCACTTAGACTGTCTATTAATGTTTTTACTTCTTGCATGACAAACATGGGGGGAAAATCAAATATTCTGTGAGACCACATTCAGATTTCTATTAACATTGACTGCATAATTGCTGGGATATCCCTTAAAATCAAAACCTCTAGCTGAATGAAAAGTGAAGAACATGGTGAAAAAAAGGGTCACAAGGGTATGAAAATGAGTCAGTCATCACTGACATCAAGTTTTCTTTGTCCTGCATAATTCCCAAACTCAGATGGAGTCTTTGCCTCAAGGGCACAGTTTCTTCACAGCTAGGACAAACTACATGTATATGATTTAGAGTTAATTGCAGATACCTGTAGAGTATGGATACATTTTCACGCAAGTATTTGCTATATCTCTTTCCTAGAAGAAGCGTGTAAATCTTATTTTGTGAATAGAAAAAAAGACTTATTATGCTATCCAAACAAGCGTGTAGTGTGTACCTGAATAAAGACTTACAGAATCATAGAATGGTTAGAGTTAGAAGGGACCTTGTATATCATCTAGTCCCAAACATCCTTCCACTAGATAAGATTGCTCAAAACCCTATCCAGCCTGGCCTTGAAAGTTTCCAGGGATGAGGCATCCACAACTTCTCTGGGCAACCTCTTCCAGTGTCTCACCACCCTCACAGTGAAGAATTTCTTCCTAATATGTAATCTAAATATGCTTTCTTTCAGTTTAAAACCCATTATCCTATCACTACACTCCCTGATAAAGAGTCGCTCTCTGTCTTTCCTGTAGGCTTCCTCTAATTAGTGGAAGGCTGCTACAAGGTCTCCCTGGGGCCTTCTCCCCAGCTCCATCAACCTGTCTTCTCAAGAGAGGTGCTCCAGCACTCTTACCATTTTTGTGTCTCTCCTCTGGACTTGGTCCAACAGGTCCATATCTTTCCAGTGCTGGGGGCTCCAGAGCTGGAGGCAGTCTCACCAGAGCAGAGTAGAGGGGTAGAATCACCTCCCTTGACCTGCTGGCCACGCTGCTGGGGATGCAGCCCAGTATGTGGGGGTCTTTCTGTGCTGCCAGCACACATTGTCAGCTCTTGTTGAGCTTCTCATCAACCAACACTCCCAAGTCTTACTCCTCAGGGCTGTTCTCAATCCATTCTCTACTCAGCCTGAATTTGTGCCTGGGATTTCCCCAACCCAGGTGCAGGACTTTGCACTTGGCCTTGTTGAACTTCATGAGGTTTGCATGGGCCCACCTTTCAAGCCAGTCCAGGTCTCTCTGGATGGCATCCCTTCCCTCCAGCATGTCCTTCCCTCAACTGCACCACACAGCTTGGTTGTGTTGGCAAACTTGCTGAGGGTGCACTCAGTCCCACTGTCCATGTTGCCAACAAGGATGTTGAATGGCACTGGTCCCAGTACTGACCGCTGAGGAACACCCCCCATCACTGGTCACCACCTGGACTTACAAAGAATCTATTTCTGTCTCTCACAACTGATTCATATTCAGCCCATTCTGGTAGTAAAAGAGGGACATGAGTATATGACAAGTGATTGGCAGGTTTGTAAAAAGTTCTGCTCACTGAAAATAAAAAACTCATACTTCTGACTGCAGCCACAAAAGAAGCACTACAGACACTCTGCTCTAGATCACTGGTGGTAGAGGGAAGAGACGAGAAGAAAGGAGAAATAAAGAGAGCAGGATTTAATTTTTCTTCCTCTCATAGAAATTCTGTATAAAAACTGAGGAATACACTATTACTGAGTGTAACTGAAGGAAAGCTTAATTATTGCTATTGGTGCTATCTGGTTTCAATGGATAAGTGAAGAACTAGATTTCAAGGGTTTTTTTTTTATACCTTAACTGCTGCATTTCACTGGCTCCTAAACAAATGCGTTAAAAAAAGAACTCTTTGTCTAAAGAGTTGACGAACTTCCTTTTTGTTGAGATGTATATTGTCTACTGTTTTTAAAGATAGTTGGTAAGAACTGACATAGGGAATTTTATGTTTGCAAAGTGTTGGGTTTTTTTTGAAGCTCTTCACTAATTATATATTTGATACTCTATTGCCAAAGTGATTATAATCTAGAAAGTATTACTTATTAATAAGTTATGTAAAATATCTTATGTACTATTTTATGACAATTTGCTTCCTTTGAATACAAAAGTACCTTCCCCCCAAAGGTATAACTCATGATTTTACTTCTTTATCCTCAGTTTTTTAGTGTAGTTACATGATAACAAAACCCATACAACTGACACAGTAATGTAAATAAACGTAGTTCTTAAAAAAAAAAAAAAAAAGAAAAAGAAAAATGGGAAAAGGAAGTCAAAAGGAAAGGGAGACAAAAAGGTTTAAATGTCAACTTAGGGTGCAGCACTGGAAGCCCTGCCTAATGCATTTTTCATGATGAAAGTCTGTCTTATGTGTTTGTCTATCTTCAGCACATTATGGCACCAGGCTGGATGAGAAGATCTGGGATCTGTGGTAAAAAGAGACCTAAGGTATCGCAGAAAGAAAGCTCTAGTATTTGAGATTCTTCCTTGTGTACTTAAAGGTACTTTGTAATTATTATACTTTACCATTGTTTTTGAGTTTGCAGTACTAAACAGTACTTTAATTTTTTTATATTTTTTCGGTGGGGCATTGTGGGGATAAACTGAGGTTCCTGACAGGATTTATAAATAAATGAGTGAAAACACAACCACCTGCAACCCAAATGTTCAGGTAAGACATGTTGGTGTGAATAAACATCATAAAAAGAACCAGCAAAAGCCAGAAATTTAAGAATATCTTTGTGCATGTCTCATTCTGGCCTACAGCAAATCCTAAACTAATTAATTCACAGTCTACTGGGCTTTGTGCTAAAAACACATGGTGGGAACAAGTGCTTAGCAAAAGCAGGAGGCAGAACTTCAGCCGACCCAAAAAAAGCCCATTTAACACTGTCATATTCAAGTTCAGAATGGGTTCCCTAAAAGAAAACCAATCAGAATTCAAAAGCAACAGAGACCTAAAAGAATTTGTGATTTCCCTAACTCACACGATACAAGCGGGCTGGAGAGGACAATGGGACATGATGGAGACAAAGCAAAGTGACTGAAAAGTTGACTACAGCACATTTTTTATGGAAAGGGTATTCTTGAACTTGGAATACATCCAGCGCTGGGACACCTTACTGGCAATTGTGCAATTTGGAAAACAGGTTCAATTAGAGCAGCAGGTTCTTATGCTGAGAGCTTGGAGATTGTGAATGGGGCAAGAGCTGGTTTTAGAAGTCAATGGTAGAGTAGCAAGTATAAGCTTCAGGACAGCATTTGAGACCTAATACATGTCTCATAACTGGAACTAGACTAGATGCATTGCAATTGTGGATTGAAGAAATTATTTGAATTTTGTACTCTGAAGAAGATAGAGAAAATGCAGAGTGGAACAGTATTTGGATCATCCTTCAGGCAGAATGAGCTGACCTGAAATCATTTAGGTTCTTAGTATAATGTGATCAAGAGAAGTATATCAACCTCCCCACAGTACTCTAGGAGTTAATTCTGCTCAGATGGATAAGTATCCTTTTGAAAGAAAATAATCCCTTTGCACCACATAGTTTTCATATTTGTTTTCATTTGTAATTGTAAGTTTGAACTTATAATTGTTTAATTAGGTAAATTGACTTTTTAATTTATTTTTTCAAAATTCAATAATGTTTGACTATATTTTATCTGAAATAATGAACTCATACTGTGATAATAATCATGATAAAATGAAAGGAAAAAACATTTGAGAGATTCCTGTTATCTGGCACCAAGTTCCATCCAGTGGATGTAAACTTAATTGCAATATATTTCCTTAATGATCTGGCCTAATTGGGGCTCAAAGATATGGTATCTTTTGAATGTCGCCTTCCTTTAACAAAGTGTTTGTAGTCTGGTCTATTTGAAGCACCTTTAAATGATTACGTTTATGTATAAGTAATGATTTTTCTGAATATTTAATCAAGACTTGGAGAAAAGGACTGGCAGGAAATCATAAAAATTAGCAATGGGAGTGACCTTTCGGTTCATCAGGCTTTTTTCCTTTCATTTCTAGTCACAGAAGAGTGTAGGTGGTTTCCCCACAGTACATTTTGTAGCGCTTTGTCCATTCTTTAGAACTTGAGCATTTCATGTTGAAAGAATGTCTGGAATACAGAAGGTATGCTGGAACCAAATTTTCCTCTCACTTCCACTGCAGTATATTAAAAATCTCATCACCAATGAAATCAATGCAATTGTTCCCTGTTTTTATTAAGGTGAAAATTAGGGTGCAGATTCGAGGCAAAATCACCAGTGGTCTGAATGATCCTTTTGTGGTGTCTGCTTCCTTTGATGATAAAGGAAGCATCCAGTAACTACTTTCCTAACTTAGATTTACTGTTCTTATGTTAATTCACAAATACTTCTGCTGATCATTCACACACATGCGCTCATTAATACTTCGATCACACACACACACGCACTTGTAATGAATATGTTTCATCCAAACTGTACCAAGAAGAGCGATAGTTGTAACTAATAAGTTTTAAGTACTTAAGAAGGAATGAACAAAAGGTGATGAAGGTGACATGGTGACACCAGCTACTTCTGCTGTGGCTCACGATGTTCTGCAATTTGTAGTCCCCATGAAGGGGAAGAAATGACAGGGAGAGATACAAAACTGGGTACTGTGGCTACCCACTTGTCTCACATTGGATGGAGTAGTACGATTCCAAATATTTTTGTCTTTTCATTGCCTTTTTATGTCCTTTTTTTTGGAAGCATACTTTGTTTGCTTTTGTATTTGTCCCCACGTCCTTTCTCTTTTTTCTCTTTTTTTTTTATTTTCCCTTTTTTGTTTTTTTAAACCAGGAAGGATGTTAAAAAGATACTTGACCCTAAAACGTAATTGCACTGATATTTCAAACCATTACACTAGCTTCTGCTGCATTCACACTAGCTGCCAGCAATGAATAAAACACTGACACACTGAGGCAACTTTAAAACCAAGTATATATCACCCAAACTCAAACTGTCATGCACCTTTTATTGTAGTTTATTTTTTCCCCTGTTATTGCTCATTACCAAAACATGTGTTCATGTAAGCAGAATCTTTCTTTTCCTTTATCAGCCTGTACCTCTCCCCTGACTCATGAGTTATGCCAGAGACTAACTTTAGTAACATCACTATGTTTTTTTATCATGGGAGCTGCAAAAGGCCTGAAGCAAGCAAGACCAAACCCCCAGCAGATGGGAAAGGATAGACCTTGTATAAATGCATCACAAATTAAAAAAGCAAGAGAGAGACAGAAGATAAGAAGTGGGCCAAATACATCTTTTTACAGGGAGAATCCAAAGACTAGAATATATGAAGATCCATATGCTAAAAGACATAGAGTGGGCCAAATACCTAAACAAGTGTCCAGTGTCAGAGCCCACGATATCCCTGATATCCAAGTTATCTATGGAGTTGGGCAAAGGAGCTGGTAAATATGACACAACATCTCTGGTTTGTCCCATGGTCTTCTGGAGTTACAGCTGAACACTAACAGCTACTGGCAGATGTCTACAATCTCAGTAGGTTCCTGTATACGGGCACATGTTTTGCTCCTTCTTTAGACTTTTAAATAGACTTCTGTTTATTTGTGAAGCCGATTAAACAACGTCTTTTTCTTCACAGAAGCATGTCCAAGTAACACAAAATAAGCACAGTAACTGGTTTACAATTTCAAGCTTTTTGGATTTATTTTCTGTCAGACCCCATGAATTTTTTATTCAAAGCTACACCATGATTAAGATCTAAGGTATGTATGGGGGCCTGCATCACTCTTCTCTTTCTTTGGTGATGTTAAATTCTTTGTTGAATCTAGAGAAAGCCTATGTATCTACCTCTGGGAAGTACACCTATTGGTGTACTGGGCTGGGAAGTACCTCTGCCAGCTAGGTAACTCTGGACTTCACTGTATATAATGTTTTTGACCAAAGCCATAGTGAAACTCTGTGAGAGTGTAACGAGTTGAAAATTGATTTCCACAGTCATCATAACCACTCTCACAGTAAAGAACTTGAGGTGTTTCAACATATTAATTTACAACAATGTCAAATGAGGCAGAGGAGGGGAAGAATTGGACCATGTTTTACATAGTCTTTATATCATTTAAAAAAAAAAGAAGGAAAACAACCAATTAACCAACCAAAAAAAAACCAACCCACCAAAACACAAAATAGGACATTGCTGAAAAGAAAATAGAGTGCAAAATATTACCAGAACACTGTTCCTACAAACATGTGTGTGTCATTAAGACTATGGATTTAGTCTTCACATTTTCTTCCCTTTGCAAACGCCAAGGAGATGAAGGATGAATCTCCCAAATGATGTATTTTAATTTGAAAGTAGATAAAAGACTGATACAAATCACTCATAAGTGCTGTGGATGGGGTCCAACTTGCTTAAGGAACCTTTACTTTTACCTCTTTTGCTTTTCACCTTAATTCTGCATGACTTTTTGGAAAGACATGTCCTTAGTTTGAAAGGTGACTTTGTGGGCCAAGTGTCTTACTTCAGGTCTGAACCTAACCCAGCACTTTACCCAGGAGAGAGAGAGAGAAAAAAAAAAAAAAGTTGTTTTAATACGTAAGTAGTTAGTGTTATTCTTTGCCCTCATTTGCCACTGCAAATATGCTTCTCTTTGCCTGCAACCACAAGACAGTCGATGATCCTTGCGTCAGTGTCAGGGCTGTTCCATAAATCAGCCAGCAGGAGGTGGTCCGAAAGCCAAATTCTGAGTGCTCCCCTGGGCTCTTAATGGGTTACCTTTGAATTGGAGCAAGCCCTCATGGGTCCCAGGCTGTTTGAACCCCATAACTGGGTCTTCCACATAAGTAGCTATCAAGCCAATGGGTCTTCTGGGTTCTTCCTTAATATGCTTAGAGGTTTTGCTAATAGAATAAATTCCAGTTCTTTTTGTTACTAGATTCCCCAGGCTTTCAGACTACGGTTTTAAGCACTCTAAATGCCACCAGTACTCATTATCCCACCTCCCACTCCCCAGTGGAATTCTTAAGTGACAAGAAGCTGGAAAAATACAGATGGCATAATTATATATTTTGCAGTTGATTAATCACCACAAAACATTAATCACATTTGGTATAACAATACATAATCAAATTCTTTATAGTAGAAATTAAGTTTCTTTCTGATAGGGAATGGATTCCTTTAGGATATTGACATGGCTTTTCAGCATCTGTTTTGCACCAATTCCACATCTGCATTTGATTTAATCAGCTTTAGGGCTCCGCAAAAATATGGCTTTAAGGTTTGTTTCATGTTTCTAAGTGCACGTGTTAATAATAGCAGAAGTGCAAATGGAGATATATCTGCTGTAACAAACTACTCTTTGTATGCTACACTTACTCATTTTCTGCCTTCAATGAATCTTTTACTTTTCTCCTTTTAAGTTAGTTTGTTAAACGGAATAGAAAATTTCTTTTGAAACAATTCAAGTTGGTAATATATTGACAGAAGAAAGAGTCTAGATAATGCACCAAAGAATGAACTCCAGATAGCTTATTATAACTGTCAAGATCAAAGGCAAGAGGAATTGTTGTTGGCCCGGTGGCCAAGGCATGATGGTGTAGCTAGTCACGTCAGATATACTTACGAGCCCATTGTGCTGTCTTTGACTTCGCATTCTCAATGGCCTGTCATATACAGCTGTCCTGCCAAGGAATAATCTTTGGTGCTTGTTCAAAGCCATGACTTTATACCTCTGGCCCATAGTTTGTGTGTTGTCCTAGGATATGCCAAAACTGGTTTCAGCTCTGTCTTCAGATGTGAGTGAAGGAGGCCACAGCTTTCACTTCCAAGAGTGTGCTTTACCAACCACATTATGGAATAGCCAGAGGCCGGGACATATTCCATGACTGCTGCTAAATCTGGGTCACGGTGCAGTAAAGCAACATAAAATGTGTAAGCCAGAGGCAGAGTAATCAAGCAGAATTTGGATTTAATTGCCCACTACTAAGGGATACTGTCCCCAAGATAAAACATGTAAACATGACTAAGAAGAGACTGTAAAATCCAAGAAGATAACTCCATAAGATTAACTCACTCTTGCTCATTTGTGTTTTAGTCCAACATGAAATATGTGCTTTTCTGGTAGATTAAGTAATCTAGCTGCAGCACATAGGCTAGAGAACTGTTTCTGTTCAGGCAAGCTTATTTAGGATGTGGAAGCTCAAACAGCTCAAACCCAGTCTGATGGAGGGTTTTGAGCATGATTTTCCCCATTTCTCAAGAAAGTATTCTGACCACCAAGATAAACTAGGAAGGAGATTTCATCTTTGATCAAACAGTCTACTTTGAGAAGACTGTTGTCTTCAACTGGAGAGAGATATTCTCTGTTCATTTTGGATTTATACGTCTTTCTATTTCTCCCATATTGTGCCTTTGACTGTCCTCCTGTCTCATTTTTTAATCCCATGGAGATACATAAGTTATCTATATAGTCACTGGCACTTAGTTCCTCTGAGTCACATCTGGCACACACATACTTTCTCTTCTAATTGTATGGGAGATGTCTGTACCACCGTGACAGATTCAAGACTATTGGTTAAAAAGCTGTACGGAGATGAATGCCCTGGTTTAAAGATGAAACCACTGATTTCCACTGGAGTTTTCTCAATTGAGATACAGATCATCTTTGGAAAAAATGGCAGCAAGGTTATCTTTTAGAGTTAAAAGACAATTTATACTGAATTTATACTGAATAGTACCTCAAACCAGGAATTGTACCACTTGTTTAAGTAAAAGCATTGTGCAAGCAGATTGCTAAGGAAAACAATGCAAAGCAAAATCAGTAAGAAGCTGTATCTCTCATTCAATGTATTCAGCTCTTGATTTTAGTACCTAAACGTAGCATTCAGAATATGCATGCATTGTAGAAATAATTATATTTATCATATGTTTATATGAGGGACAGCAAGAAAGCAAAGAAGCATTATTTGTGTATGTAAGGAGTTATTAAAAACAAACAAAAAACCAAAAAAAACCCCACCCTACTTTAAACTACACTAGATCAACAAGGTTTTGAAACAAAGAACTGAGACATGTTTTCTGAACACATAATTTGTCAGTTGGTGCTCAAAATTGGGATGTTACTAGCTTCTATGAAACACTATTAGAGCTATGAAGAGTGGTGCTATAGAAATGAAGTGACTGATGTTCTGCCAATAGAAACCTCAAAAGGAGGTTGAAAAACACAGCAAGAGTTGCTTCTGAAGCTGGAGATAGGAAAACATTACGTTTTATTTTGCCCCAATATAATATAAGCCCCAAAGCATTGTTTCACTAAAACGGGTCTGCTACCTGAACTGAGTCCAACTCAGTCTCTTAGCACAAAGGCAGTGATGAAAAACCCATTCAGCGTGTCACTGTAAAATTTCCTTGTTTATTGCTGGAACGAGGGGACCACAGGGTCTTCACATCCGCAGGTTTCGACTTCTATTTTATTGCATACTGAGGAGATGTAGAACCAGCTGTGCACTGCTTATTCATACCAGGGAGCCGCTACTTGCCCAACCTCCCCACTGATAACAAGAGAACTGCTTCAATTGTAACTGTTCACAGTTATGAGAAAGCGTGTCTGAATCCTTAAGGACACACAAGGGTACTGCCGTGATCAATGGTTGATGCGAAAATTGCTTACTTACTTTGGAAAACCTTTTGTTTTGACTGTCCATGAAAAATTCCCTTGTCACCGCCGTGTGCTTTGGAGCCCTTAAATGTAAGAACTTTATTCCCTAATCATGTTTGCCAATGAGTAAGGAGAATTTCAGGATCTTGATTCTAATCCTGGACATATCCCTTTGTCCCCAGGAAGCCTCTGCCAAACAGAAGCTGAAGATCTGGCCAAGGACCTGTATAGGCAATGAAACATGATGCTTCTGATACAGTGTTGTTTGAGGAATACCTACAGAATCTCGTAGTACCTTAAAAAAACAGACAGTACCTTAAAAAAAGAGATAAAAATTAATCAATGGAGTTTAGTGCAAGTCCTTTAGCGGGTAATGTTGATCCTTGTTAAGGCAAATTTTCCTTTCTAGTGCACTTCAAGCAAAGTAAATTTGACATTAACACTGTTGGATAATCTTTCTGCCCTCAGTTTGAATATTTAAAGCAGGATACAAAGTATCTTAGAGTGAAGAATCCTGGACTGTCAGTAAGTGGAAAACCAATGAAGTAACAGGTATTTCTCATCTCTGTTCATACTGTCCAGCATTTCTATGGAGAGAGACAGAATCTAGTTCTTTGATGTAATTGATGTACATGTTAGAAACATGTTTTTCTGATCTCGGTGCTCAGTACGTACAGTAGTGGTTTTACGTATTTTCCAGTAGATATTTATGCCAAGTAGCCCTAGTAGTCTTAGAATTCATCATATTTACCTTTAATTTCTAAAGATCTAAATGAATAATATATGTAATCGGATGCTGCATGACCACAGCATACTGTTTAAGGAATTACAAGAATATTGTTATAGTGCAGCATAAGAGTATATTTCAACTGCAGCTGCAGTTATGTAGCAAATTTATGTAATAGATATATCCAAACTAGTACACTTCCAGTGCAGATAACAATGAAACCTCAGTCTTTGCTGGATTCTACTGGACTGCATGCCACAACAGATAAAATTACTGTGGGTAACAAAACAATGTAGATTAAGTTACATATGATAGCTCGTTCTGAGGTCAGATCTGTGATAAAAATGCAAGTCATATGTCTATTCCTTAAAAGAGTTAAGTTACAAGCTACAAAACCCATTACTTGAGTAACAAGGTGAGGAGAATATTCATTCTTTCAGGAATGGAAAAGCTGATGGTTCTAATGTTTTCACCAAGCAGGTAAAATATTTTGAACCTACAGCAAAGGCCGGTTTACTTCAACAATTTAATTCATTTAAGTTGTTTACAAAAATCTCAGTATTGCAACAAATAAAGTTTGCAGCACTCCTAAAGTCAGAGGAGAATATTTCAAAGCTGAAAAACTCCAGGCCTATTTCTTTACTATGCCAGATTTATAAATAATATAAATACCTCATCCTAAAGTACTTGGCATCATTTTTTTGAGGACCAGCTTATTCCAGAGGAAAACAGATTGCACCTGAAAAAGTCGTATACTGGTCAACATTATGCAAGACATCAAAGAGGATCTTGAAAAGGCAATTGTAGATCTGCCAACAGCATATGATGTTCTAAAACACCAAGGGTACCTTGTAAAAATATGCCATAATGAAGGATCTTCCCTTAATATGGCTGATTTTATCCCAATTTGATGCTTAAGTTACCTAGAATTGTGTGAGGCATAGATCTTATTCTGGAGAAACATAATGACTTACTGAAAAAGAGTATAGTGGCACCTACATAATTCAATTTTCATTTTAATGAGCAACATATCCACATGCTTCAGCAACCTTCTGATAGCCAATAGCAGATACCTTTTTTATCACTATAATGTAAAAAATTTTACTCCAAATTAAAGTCATATTGAATGGACATTCACATCTATATAAAACACATGACCACATACCTCAGGCTCAGTCATCTAGGATGGTATTTATTCCACTCAGCTTTAGACACATAGAAGCCGATCACTCAGTCTATTCAATTAACTTAGGATAAAAGGAATTACTCTCTGAAGTTGCCCATCTCTTTTTCCATCGACTATAAAAGGATCATGGAGGGTTAATGTAAACTGAATGACTAATTTTTAAAAGGGTGAAGGTGGGTGAAATGAGTTGCACCACAGGAAAGCATTCACAAGGAATTTTGGACGCACAGGACAGGTTGAGGACACTAAACATTCAATAAATGCAGTTTCAATGGTCCTCTGGTGATCAAAATCATAAGAAAGCCTTTTGCCACAATAGGAGACTCTTTAAAAGCTGATGCAGACTCTACAGCTGGAAATGAGGCTTTTATATGTCAACATTTAATAAGTTATTGGAAATGAATGTTTCTGAACACATATCTTCAGATCTGAGAAATAATTGGCTAACATAGAGACATCAGAACCCCCTCTAAGCAAATATCAGTGGGGCAAAAGGTAATATATATAATTGGAAACATTTTAATTTAATTTAAATTTAACCG
>JAOXNO010000020.1:7590969-7602748 GCA_028565335.1 Limnodromus scolopaceus
TTATTATTATTATTTTCCCCCCAGCTTTTTATTTCATCTACTTAACCTTCCTGTTTTATTATTTATTTCTTCTACTTATAAAAGCCCCCCCCATGAGGCCCAGGAATAAAATTGTCTCAGTGAGTTTCCAAACAAAAATCCCCTTGAACCAAAGAAAAAAAAAAAAAAGGGGTGAGGAAACTCAACAAGTTTTTATTCTTGATTTTTCCACGTGTTTGATCCCCTTTAGTGTATGGAGGGCACCGTAACTTTGGTGAATACTAGGATGCAAGACCAAGAGACTGTTAATATAGTTGTGAGTTTCCCTTTGCATATACATGTGCGTACTTATACACTATATGTCTATTAGATATATGTAATATATACATTGTGGACTCAGACATATTTTATATATATATATGTACATACATCTATGTACATAAACTCTGAACTTTTCAGCAAGGGTAAGAGAGGGTAAGAGCTATGCTTTCCTGTGGCAGTGTTTAGTTCCAAAATGAAACATTGCAGTGTTTGGAAATTACACGCAATCACTGGTATTACAGTCCTTCATGTCCCTGTAGCATTCCAGACTATAGTCTTTTTATCAACCTGAGGCACTGAGATAGAATAATGTGAAGGTGGATTTGCCTCTCACATTTCCAGAAATTGCCTCCTGTTCTTTCTCCTCCAAATGGAGGCCCAGGAACTGTGACACTTTATAGACAGCTTTTTTGAAGAGGATATTACCACTGCCTTTCAGGCTAGTGGGCACCATTTGCAGAGCTCAGTAGGAATATTGGTATAGTTGGAAGTCAGATTTAAATATCCTTTTGTTTCTCTCCTGATTATGTGGATAATGGTTATTGGCTACTCCATGGCATATGTCCATCAAGGCCAGGAAGTGTGTATACCCATAAATCCTACCATTGCACTCCTCAAATTTATTTTTGGGTGAATTATTCTTTATGGCTGAGCCTCAAGATGTCAGGGACAAGTAATGGACTGCGAACCTTTAGCAGATCTGAACTGGCTACTAGTGGATATGAGCCCTAATCTCTGAAGATGCTTGGTTCTCAGTTTTTATTTCAGATCCTTCTCTACACCCATCAGCCCCACCACTGCAGTAGGAATAAAATGGGATAATGACTCTATTCCAGAGCATTAATGGGCAGAACATGTTTGCAATGTGTTTAGCTGCCATCAATATTAATGCACTCATTTGAGGGGCAATAAATTGATAGAGTGTGGCCTTATAATACATAAAAATTGCATCAGCTACAGAGATGTAATGGAAAATTCCTCCACAAATAGAAGTAATTGGGGAAGGGGCTTTTCCTAAAGTAATTTTATTTAGCACTTTGAATATTCAGCATTGGACAAGATCAGTCTTGCTGTCTTCATTCAGGACGTCAGTGGAACAAAAACCTAGGCATGTTATGATGTAATAAAAATGTTAAAAATAACAAATGAATAAACTGTCTTTGCTGTTTCAGAAAAGATCATAAGAAGCGGTTGCCTTCTGTAATGACCAAGTTAGAAATAAATAAACTGTACTTATCCACAGCTTTATTAGTCTGAGAAAATGGCAGAATAATGTCCTAAAAAAGCGCAAATAGTTCATTAAGACAATTATATATCTATTTATCCACCTATCCTTTCCTCTCACCTCCAGTCAAAAGGAGATGTCAGAACACGTTAGTGAGTGGTCACTTGGGCTGTATCTATATCAGCAAACAAAATATTACATTTCTGTGCACTGAGTGTTATTTCCAACACTGTTGTTAGAAGTGTTCCTTCTAACAAGGACACTTGAAGTGTTTTTGGTCTGAACCAACTGGTACGCTCCCAAATAATTCCTGTTCATCACTGATAATTGACATGTGTTAAAGACCCAACAGGCAGTTTCAAGGTGGCCATCCCCTTCTTAGGGTTGTGTGGGGTAACAGCTTGAATGTGAGTCATTTTGTGCTCTTTGAGTTTGGTGACTGAACAGTCCCAGGGATTTATTTAATTTAATTTATAGCTATAAACATACCCATCAAAAACTTCTGAGACTAAGCCATTTAAGAGCCTGTAAAAATTCTGGCCATATTTATTTACTTAAGGTGGAAAGCATATATATGCCGTAGCAGGTTGACAACCCTATTTAAAAGAAAAAGAGATGTGTAGAGATTAATGCACCAAATCATGTTTAAGTGTATGTACAAGATAGGCACAAGGAATATTCACTTTCGTATATGCTAGCACATGTCAGCCATGACTGGTAACACCTCTTCTGTTCCAGAGTCTTGAACAGGAGACCAATTGTGACAAATTGCACGTTGGTAAGATGATAGGGGCTCGATATGTACTACAGAGGGGTCACCAGAACAACATGATGCCAGCCAATTCAGTCTCAGAATTAAAGCATAGCCAGTGTGAGACGCAGACTGATTTAAAGACTAGATGTTATAAGGTAAACTTACAAAAAATGAGAAGAAAAAAAAAATAAAAAATTAATCAAGTCAGCTGCTGGGTTCTCCTGCAGGCTAATTTATTAGTAACTGGCAGACACAGACATAATCCAGACTGCAGACCACAAATAATAAATAGCAGACACCACCCCAAAAATAATAATGTATATATAAGATCCCTCATACCTTTTGATTGATTCCCCCTTCCACCAGCACCGCTCCAGCTGCAGCAAGGCTGAGGCCTGATCCAGCAAACCAGTCAGACAGAGAGGGGATGTGGCACTCAGCAGTCTGCTGAAATAGAGATGTAGAGAGCCAGATGATAACAGTGTGTGGAAAAAAAACCCCATAGCCCATGGCTCCTCATTATCCTCCTGTCTGTAACTCTACATCCGGACCTGGGGGGGATGCCTTAGGGTACCTCCGTGCATACCCTGAGGTAAGAAATATCCAGCTAAGTCTGAGAGGGAAATGCTGCACAATGCCAGCATTGAGAGCCACTCCACAAATATAAGACGTGAGCCGCTATGAAGTTGAGTTTTCCCCTTGGGTCTCTTTTGAAGAGCATGACCATAAGAACACAGAAGGTGTTTTCTTAATTTGGCACAGGCCATGACTAAGCTTAAAAAAGCTATAGGCATGATGAAAGAGAGGAGGAGGGTGATGATGGACTAGGGGGCCCTGCGATGTGAAGAGGGGATGAGGAAAATATAAAATACCTCTTAGCCATGAAACAGAAACCCTGAGAAAAGAGGTAGAGACCAGTGTGTAGCTTTTCAAAGCAGTCCATGAGGACTGGGTGCCCATCCTCCATTGCTGCTCTGGGGGCTGCTGCTGCTATCACTATCACTTCATTTCCCAGCCTGTGGACCCATTACACCCATAGGTGACTTTAGGTCACCTTTACCAGTCATCTCTCACCAGTACCAAAATTCATTTTGTAGTAACCCCTGGGCACAATTATCCTGATTCAGAATCCTGATGTATGTGGTGTTTTTTAGAGAAAACAGCAGAACTTGCCCCAAGCAGCTGGTGGGATCTGGGTTCGTGTCTCCCTTGTCACTCTTTTTAATTCCCAGGCACAGGAGGCAGTGATCAGCAGATGTCTCAACACAACTGTCATCTTCTCGGGACCTGCTGCCTCCTTGTTTTCGGTGCACCAGGGCACCCCATCGTGCTCACAGTGACTCCATGTGCTCTCAGTGGGGAAAGGGCGCTTTCTGCAGTCTGGGACGTAATCGTGCTGAGGAAGAAGGAATAAAAAAGCAATGCAGTCAGCAGCAGGGGGGCTTTTCAAACCCAGGAAGACGTGGATTCTTTTTCTCTTTCTTTCTTTAACTGCTTTCTCATTTACATTTAGAAAAATGACATATAGTAATTAGATTCCTACTCTGCCAAAAACTTTAAATAGGAACCTTTAAAAATAGCCTTTAAAATTTCAGGGCTTTTTTTTTTTTTTTTTTTTTTCCCCCAGGAGATGAACAATAGAGCCAGTCTGCTTTTTTAACACTTTTTTAACAATAGTCATTCGGAAATGCAGGCTGAATGCTGACAGGTTTTGACTAACGCAGAAACTTTTGGAGCCTATTGTAGCACTTTCTGTCTGTTTGACTTTCTTCCCCTCCACATCTCCCTTTCGCATTCTCCTTTCACTCACCATTGACAATGTATGCATTCGTAATTGAAGAAATTCTATTCTTAATGACTTACAGTTGTATGAGTTGTCGCTCTTGTCGGTGGTACGGCTGCTGTTTCTGAGAACTAAACACATTTGACCGCTAATTTCCCATTGAAAGACATTGGAAGGTTCCTGAAATTAATGGCGTAAGACAAGTTTACAAACTGGTAGGTTCTGATGTGAAAATCAGTGTCTCTCCTTTGCAGAGGTAAGTACAGGAGGTTGGAATAGCGGTGAGCAGCCTGCATATTCATAAAGTTCCTCAGAAAGAAAAGAAACATTGGAAAAAAATTGTCCATATTTCAGAGACTTGGAAACTGCAAGAAAGACAAGAAAAAATATCAGAGTACATGTAAGTAGGGAGAAGAGGAAAGTAGCCTTGTTGGCACTAAGAGGAAATTGCAGGACTTTTCAGGCAGAAAACTCTATTTTACTCTGAGAAATCAACAGCTCTGTTAAGGGCCTGCTGTTGGCATCTTGCTTCAGTATAGTATGCGTTGATCTCTGAGTAATGTTTGTAGGAAATTGCAGGGATTTTTAAGCCATTAAGTCACAGCACACAACTGTAGTTACTTAAGGAGCAAAACTACCAGAGGAAGAAATTCATAAACCCATGGAAGTTGAATCTTTTCTTCCATCCATGTAAATTAAGAGTAATTTAGATAAAGCCAGTAGAATATTCTGCCAGAGTAAAACAATGTGATGAGAGAACAATATGTCCTATTTCTTTCAAGTTAAAAAAAGAGCAGTCCTGGTCAGTCATTTGCTCAGGAACATGCACTTTAGATATGCTGGCAGCCATTATGGTTGTCATCTAAAAAGGTTCTGAAATAGCAACTGTCCTTAACACAGTGTGTTCCATGAAGTAATGAAAGTCCTTGGCCATATCCAGATTCTTCTAATTTTCTCTAGAAATCTCTGTTAATATTTCCTTGAAGTAAATGGTAAGAAAAACCTGTCTTTTCTGCTTTTAGTATTTCTCTACTATCAAGATCTTTGATGAAAGGATTCAAACCACAATCTATTCTGTTTTATTTTGTTACATTACATTCCTTACACCAGAATCAACCCATATTATCTGAAAGGATTATTTTGTATTTTTGTTTTGAAATTATGCCATTTTTAGCCACAGATAATATCTCTTGGTGTAGACTTTGTTCTCATGTTTGTCTCTCATGTTTGTATCTCATTACCAGTGGGGCTAAAAGCATTTTTTAAATTATGTATTTTTTTCATTAAGATAAAGCTGTGTTAAAATAAAAATAAATTATATTTAACTTGTCAAGTTTTTTGCTATAATTCACATTAAACATACTTTTGCACACCTGAAGGAAATAACAGTGTATTCTTGCTGTGAGACACGTAAAGACTTCCTGACTATGAAAATATCAGGAAATAATTATGGCAATTAATATGTGTTACCCAAAAGTTTTTACGTGGTGGTGGGAAAAGTAATTACTATTTCACTGTCCTATCCTCCTTCTGGATGACCTGCACATCACCAGTGCTTTCTACAAGTTATAGGCTACATTGACATCCCAAACATCCCGCAATTTTATATCCTACATTTAGATTTTTCACCCATGTAAAGCCAAAAAATAGTAATAAAAAAACCACCAAGATTCGTCCAGCTTCCCCTCCAGCATATCCACTTCAAAAATACAATAAGTCAAGCTGGTTTTCTACCACCTAGAGCAACTTTGAAGTAGGTGATCTTGGGACGCAGTAACTCCGTATCCTGTTAAAAATTCAAAGTAGGCATAAGCAGGAATAAAGTGTTAATGTCTTTGCTGAAATTTCATCAGGAAGTGAGGGGTGAACTCAGGCTGTTTGGAAAGTACCATGAGAGCTTTTATAACAATGAATGATCAGTACTATTCTATATGGACTTATCTCAAAGAGGCTTTTAATAGTTACTTCTACTGTTTTTCAGAAGATGTGTTTTCTTATCTATATGTAAGCACTTTCATCCATCACTCACCCTCTTTGACAACATCAATGATCGTAAAGGGAAACTTATTAAAATAGTTGAGGTGACACTTTCTAGTGAACTGAATTATGGATGAAAGGAAAAAAACAAAAAAACAAACAAACAAAAAAAACTAAAAGAAACCCAAGAGAGATCTACTGAGAAATACATGTCCTGTACACCAAGAACTAATTTAATAAGCAGCCTCTCCCTGCTAGTGGGTGATTAAACTAAATTGCCAGTCTAAACTTTTCTATGCTGCATTTCAAATGTCAACACATTACATTGCTATTCCTCTTAATTTCTCACAAAGAAAATGCAAAATGAATTCATTATGCTGGAGTAAGTGGAAAAAATGATGAGTTTCTCCAGAAGAGTAGGCAATGGGGAGAGATTGGGCAAGGCGATTATATTGAGATATTTGAATAGCTGGCCATTAGCAAGAGGATCCCCATTACTTTGCTGATAATTATATCCTCTTCGCTATGACTTCCCAGTGGAATAATACAATGTTCCCAGTGCAGGAGATAATGAAAATACCATTCAGGTGGTACATATATGCCAAGAATAGTGTGTTGTACTTCTTCCCTTCCCCCATCATGTAGATTGTAATAGTGCACACCTACGCGATATGTTAATGCGTGTTTGGTTGTTCAGGGCTGTGTACAGGGCAAATAAACGTATCTTGAAAATGGAGCTGGCAGTGGAATATCATTCTGCCAGTGTAATTATCTCCCGTGTTTAGTGGGCCCGGTGTATTGCTGAGTACATTTTTGTTAGCTATTATGTAAATGACTTTCAAAGCCCACCACACTGTAATAATGAGGGCTTTGGAAGGGATCTTATAGAGATGAAGTTATTTCCTTTTTTAAAGTGAGAGTGTGGTGGGAACTAGAGCTGTATGTTTCTTCTAATTAATCCATCATTTTGCAGACACGTTTCTCTTCAGCAATCAAGGAAAATGAAACAAACAAACAAAAAAGGAAAGAAGGAGGGAAAATACAGCATGAGAAGAACACCCACTCATTTACAGTAACTATTTTTTTCCATGTGATACATAAAATCTCTCATGGTTATTGCTGCCTTATCACTTCTTGGCATTTTTATTGCTGTTCTATTTTCAGTTTGGGGGAATCTTGCTGCGTACTGTATATCCGTCTCAGATTCATTAATTTTCACAGAAAACTCAATTTGCATCAAAATAGTTTGCTGTTTGGCTGTTGCTTTACATATCTTGGGGCCTCATGACTTACATGAGAACTTTGTCTTCAAATTATTTACTAGAGGGGAGAAAAGCAATGCTGTTGAAATTCCCCAAATTTGAATACTGCAAAAGGAAGTGAAATTATGCTGTTAGTTCCTCCTGTGAAAGCATTATATTGGATAACCCATGTCATTGGTTTGCTTTGATTTGGTTTTGCTGTGTCCTAGTATTTAATAAGGATCTTAAATGAAGGTAGACGAAATTCAATAATGAGCTGTGGTAATCAATTTTTCATTTTACCTGTTCCCATAAAAAAAGTTTTAAACATTTAGAAGTCATAAAAGCACAATTTTTTAAAATATTGATGTACACGTAGAAATATTCACTTGGATACTGTTAATGAGTCTTACGAAAGAAGATACTAAAAATTTTTGGAGCTGGATTCCCTTCTAACTTATTGTATACTTTCTCTGGTATAAATTGGAATAGGTTTAGTGAGAGGAGAATAAATGTTTCTTTTTTGTTTTGTTTTGAGGCTTGGAGTGGGGAGTGGGTTGAGATACTAAAGAGGAACCAGATCACTTTCTGTGGTCTCAGATTCCTCTTGCTACACAATGAAGTTCACTTCCTTTTGAAGTAAAAAACAGTGTATCAATGGATGGAAAAATAATCTCTAACTTGGCCAATATTTTTTTTTTTCCCCACAAAGGATGTGAAAGTGAGGCAGAAGCTCCTGGGTGTCCTTCTGCATGTGGGCATCTAAGTTGATAAAACTTTTAAAAGGGATAAACATTTGCACTTTCAGTTGACATTGTCAGATATCTTGAGTACCAGACTATATGAAAATCATGCCCTTTGGCATAGAAACTGAAATGAGGATGTGGAAGCTTATCATTTACACAATAAATTCCTTTTGACTAAATCTGTCTTCTGATTTATTTATTTATTTAAGTATTCCTTTTCCTCACATGGTTTTGTAGCTCTTTTCTGCAAAGAAAAGCTCTGAGAACATTGGGAACACTCACTGTTCCTTTGCTAATACATGTTTTTTAAGGAATACTGATTCTATAAGGAGTGTGTATGGACATCGTATGAATTGAGATCTTTGTATCCTAAATTGAAATGATTGCTTGCTTCCACTTTTCTTCCTGTAGCAACTTGTTGTATGAGATGAAAACTGACTAGAAAATTTTTATATTTGACCAAGATTGCAATTCCTAATCTACCCCTTTACAGCAAGGACAGACAGGGCACTTCTGAATAAAGATTCTTGAGTAGTAGGCCAAAGCAATATGTTTTTCTGTGTTTCCTCATATTGATATAAAACATGTGATCTGAAAATGTAAGTGTTATGCAAAGAACCGTTCAGCTATTAGATAACCTTGGTAGTAACTAAACAGATATAAAAGCTTGCGACTCTTTCGAAAGAGGGATCTTTTTCTATCTGTAACACGTATTACAATTAATATTCATGCATGTCTTCCAAATAGTTATCAGGTTTGGTGAGAACACACTGCAAAAAAATTTGCTTCCATGCATTATGTATGAATTAGATGGATGGATTAGATGGGTAGAAAGATAGAATGTTATTTCATAATGGGTTTTATTTTTTATTTTATTAATATTTGCTTAAATTCATGCTTAATGTTTCATTTCATTAGTGTTATGCTTAATGTTATTTCAATTAGTTTGGTGGGGTTTTTTTGTCTTTTATGTAACACAGCTTGAAAAGCTTGGACAAAATCATGGAAATGGAATAAATCTGTTAACGTCAATCTAATTGTGCAATCTACTCAGTGGTCTTGAAAATCAATCAATACAAAACATGTTTAACATATTTCAATATGAATTTCCTCCTGTCACTCAGCAATGATTACTCACCGTAAAAATGTGTATTTTCAACAAAAAATTATGAACTTTGGAGACTGGAATCTTATTCTACAATCTGTGTTAAAGAAAATAATTTTAGCTTGCCTTAGAAATGACCTAGAGAGGCCTCCTACTGAAAAGTGATGGTTTTCATTCTCCATCTTCAGTCAAATTTTAGCATCCTTCCTGAGGGAGCCAGCTGTCACTTGGTTAAGGGTTTGGAAATCTAGGCACTAGCCTACTTTTATATCATTAAGACAATTCAGATAATGTGGACAGTTCCAAATAGCTATTAGAGAGAGTGTTAGGTTCTACTTGGTCATTAAGGCTGAGATTCATCTGACTAAATGTAGACAACAGTGATGTAGCCATGTATTTTTTTTCTTGTCACCCCAGCCAACAAGGGAAACAAGGTCGTGGTTCATCTTGTCCTTAAGAAAATGTTCAGAATATTTCAGACAAATTACTGTTCCTCTCCTTAGGCAGTAATGGAGCCTACCTGGGTCGCTCAGAGGTAGACATGCAGTGTAGATATCTAAAGTAAAGATTATGAATCTTTACAACATAAATATTTGGTGGTTTTTTTTCCTCTGTAAGTTCTGAGTCATTTATATTAGATTTCTCAAGACTATTTCAGACTAGCTGTTTAAAAACTCCTTAAGCCTGTCCTAGTCTGACTTTTGAGTCAAAGACAAAGCCAACATCTCTGAAGGGTCATTCATCTGGCCCTGTGTTAGGCATCTGAACTTCTCTGTTGATTGTTTATGTTTAATTTTGTACCTTGGAGTATGATTCTGCCCATGAAGATTTGTGGCCTAAAAGGCATATCAACATTTCACATGTGCCCCTGTCCTTGTTATATCACAGAACATAGCCACCGCTGTAACACCAAAACCTTGTTTCATGTCTTTTGAAAATTTAGATTTTCTGCTATTTCTAGGGAACTATTTAGACATATATCTCAAAATCTTATGATGTTGCACTGCCCTTATGTAATACGTGACCAGACCTTGTTGTTTAAATAATATATGTGAAGCTTTGGAGCTCTTGGCACCTGTTCTTCACTGTCTTGGCAGCCCATTCTTTGCAGTCCAGGTCCATGCCTTCTTATCACTTAGGTCAGTGTGCACTAGGTATGAGATATATGCTGTAATGCTGTCACTGCATCATCTGTATGAAAATCACTTTTTACTTCAATCAAAGCCTCATCTAATTATGTCACTACTACCAAGTTCCACAATAGCAGCAAGAAAACACAGTGTTGTTCCTATGCAACACAGTGTATCAACAACATCGTGCCTTCAGAGTAATGGGAAAAATATTCCAAGTGCCCTTAACTTATGAAGCCATGCAAGGAAATCATATATATCTTTCATTTGAAGCAATACAAATAGACTTCATGGGAACACTTTCAAATCAGACTACCTGCACACTTTGGTTCTCATTATTTAGGAAAAAAAAAAAAAAGAGTTTGAGCAAATGAGAAAAGAAAGAACCAAAGAAAGATCTGTCAGCCTGCCTATCCCAGAAAAAAAAGCAAGCAAGCAAACAAACCAGAAAAAAAAAACCAGAAAAATCTCCCCTCACATGCATAGAGTGATCGTTATTAAAATTTAATGGCCATGAAAGTAGTTTTGAAAAGTAGGTCCTGGAAATTCTTCTTGTAAAATCAATTCTTTATTTTTCCAGGGACAAGTGGAAGGGAAAAGTCTATGAAACGAGAGTTAGTAGGGGTCCCATCAAACCTGTAAATGGAGGGAGGGTTATTTAATCATCACTGCTCTTATTACTGTGCATCTTAATGCCTTCTCAGTAACAAATGTTGCATTATAACTCTATCTTTCTCATTTATATATGCCTTTTCCCATTTTATTTACACATTTTTTGTTCAGCTTTTTCTGGCCACGTTGTCTGTGCACATGTCTTTATGACTGATATGTACAGTAAATATGCTCAGTTCAGAGGACTTGCTGTAAAAGGTCTAGCCCAACTGTCTCAGTGTCCTCCCTGATGTCCCATCATTATGAAAAATGGCTACCTTAAAACCAGGACAGCAACAAATTTCACAGTGTTGGTCTTGTGCTTCATTTTAGCATTTACAGCAGCGTTGGAATATGACTAGAGAACCTAAGTTTTAGAAGGTCAGGGTATGTACTAGCACCACACTGGGCAGACAAGATCATAAACACTCTGCTGAATTTGGCCTATGCTCTTTGGTAAAATATATTAATTAACACAGACATCAAATATTTTAATAAAATGTTCCTAAATCGGTTCATGCCAACATCAACCATTCTGAAATACAATTATTAGTTTTGGGGCTATTTTAGGGTCGTTTTAAGACCTCTAAGGGTGTAACTTAATAACTGAGGATATATGAATATTCTGAGTTATCCATTCTGCTAAACCACCATTATTCTGCATATTTTCAAAATCATGATAAACCTCACTGAAGACAACAGTTGCACCATTTCTCTCAAGTTTGAGTCTGCCTTTTATTTTTATGTATGACGATAAAATATAGAATTGCAGCCAAAATGTGTCTTACCTATACCCAGAGGTGAGAAAAATGCTATTACTTAATTTTGTTACTAGTTGTTGCTATTCTATGAGCAGATATTCTGGGG
>JAOXNO010000020.1:7687941-7702737 GCA_028565335.1 Limnodromus scolopaceus
ATGGGGTTATTGTGGCCCAAGTGCAGAACCTGGCACTTGGCCTTGTTGAAGCTCATCCCATTGATGTTGGCCCAAAGGTCCAACCTAAGTGTCTCTGTAGAGCTTCCCTATCCTCCTGGGAATCAGCACTCCTGCATAACTTGGTGTCATCTGCGAACTTGCTGATGATACACCCTATGTCCTATGTATATAAAGATATAGATGAGCTGAGCTAGGTTGTGAAGGGGTTTGTTGTTTGGTTAGCTTGTTGTTTTGGTTGGTTTTTCAGTTGTTTGTTTTTTTAGGATTATTTTGACATGTTGTTAGGCCACTTTTAAGTATTTGCTGTTTATGCTGCTGTTATTTAGAATTGTCTTTGTAAATTTAATTACATACTCACTTCCAGCTGAGGTAAGCACCCAGATATGTGTATGACCACTTGGAATTCACCATCTGAAATGGACATGGTTCAGTCATTTAAAAAATAAAAATAAAGAACCTGAGTCACCTTTATTAGTCGAGGTAAAAGAATAAGCTCTTTTAGCATTTTGTTTTTCAGTCCTTTGTAGAATTAAAATGAAGAGAGAAGTTAAATTTTAAACTTATTAGGTGGTTTAATTTAGATTTCTTAAAGAGTTTGGAAATACACACTTTCATTTACTGGTGACCAAATGCAATTAAATAGAAATGTATAAAATAACACATGGCTCAAAGTTGAGAAACAAGAAGAAAAACACCCCAAAACCAGAAGATTATCTTTTTGACAGTTGAAATTGTTAACAATTAGAACAAAATACAAAGGGAAATGAGTTTTCATCTCTGATTCTCCTTGTATCAAGAGATACCACTCTGAAAGACAAGCTACAGAAAGTATGTGTTACTGTGCTCAGTACACATAGGCAAAATAGCACACAGAGGGCACAGTGACTTGACCTGTGCAATGCAGGGGTTGAGAAAGCAGCTGCTTTCTTTTGTTTTTAAATTCCAGCAACCTTCTCATTTATTCAGAGACTGTTGCAGTGGATCATAGGGACGTGATAGACAGAGCTCCCGCTGTTAGGCCTCCAGTCTGACATAAAAATGCCAGCCATGCTTGGGAAACTAAAACTTACTCAATGTCCACTTCTCTCTGTGAGCTCTCTGTGGAAATTGGCAGTGGGGTTGCCAGCCTGTGTCAAACCTGTGGAAGTGTGGTGGGAACACGTTTCCATTAGGAACCCAACTCTGGAAGCTTCTTTCCGACAGGGTGCCAGACACTTATCAGTAGTTCACTGCTTTTGACTCCTTGCTGGATCTGAACTGATAACCTCTCACTGAAAGGCTGTGTAAGCTATAACCAATTCTCTGAATTGTCTTTTTCATTCATGTTCAAGGAAAATTTAGTATAAGTTAGAAGAATCACATATTTCACAGATCAAAATTAACCAGGAAGTCATTGAATTGCAAAGGTCAAAAGAATCTCAGGAAACCTTATTCCACTGGGTATATGTTTCAGAAAAAGGAAAGAGGAAGGGGGAAAGAAGATGATAAGTTAACTTTTGTAATACAAAAGGTATTTTGTATACAAAAAGCTGAAGTCTACAATATGTTGAGCCTTCCTGAGAACTGCAGGAACAGTTAGATACACATTGCCTAAGCATGATTTGTTGCAGATTGAGATTTTTTATTCATGTTATATTTTAAAATGTCATTAAAAAAGAAAAAATATTAATGCAATAAAAATAACAGCTTATTCTAAATTATTCTTCTTTCTAATCCTAGTCAACAACACTCCAAGTCTTGTGCTTGTCTTCTTTCCATTTACTGCCACTGTTTAAAGCTGGTGAACAGCCTCATCCCCATTTGTCTGCAAGTCTGGAAAGAATTTAGTGGTTCCTGAAATATCCCATCCCAATTGTTAATAAAATAGCTGCAGCCCAGAAGCTCTTCTTTATGTCATATCATAGGAAATATTTTTGGAAGCAAGAGAGACATGACACAAAAAATCATTAGGACACTACAAAATACGCTAAGGTTCTGAGTGTTTAAAGTTTGGGTTGTTTTTTTTCCTGTCAGGTTTAGTTTTGGTTTGGTGGTTGTTGTTTGTTTGTTTGCTTGTTTGTTTGTTTTTTGTTTGTATGTTTTTTCCCAAGAAATGTATTTATTTTAATTTACATTTAGATTAGGATCCCAGCAGCAGATGGAAAGAATTTAAGTCAATTTGCAATAGGAGATAGACATTCTAGCCAATGAAAAATCAAAGAAAAATAGCAAACATCTCTTGCACTCCTTTTGGACAATGTCTTCAGAATAATCTGCATTATGGGGGAAAAAAAAAAAAGTCTTCTAAGGGCCAGATGGGTTCCATGCCTTAGTGTTGACAGAAGTAAAAAGAAATACAGATAAAGAAACCTGTTCATAGATCTATTTAAAATTTCTTTAGAACAACAGTAAACTGTGTGGCAGTTAAAGTCTGTCTGTATTAAAAGAAATCAAGAAGTTTTGTTAAACAAAACACTTATTTTGCTTAAATCAGAAGTGTGATGAGCTCCAGTCCAAGCTACAACTGATTTTGTGTTTTTGCTGGAGTACAGCAGATACATCCTTCCTAAATTCAGATAACTATTCAGAAGCTTGAATCAGAAGCCCCTCCATGTCAGGTTCACTTTCTAGTCAGTAGGAATAGATAAGCACTTCTGTCCAATGATTCAACGCCCCTAAAATCTGAGTTAACTTCTGACGAGGACTATTATTTTCCATTGACTGCAGTATGAAGTTATTCTCCAAGCACATGAAAAAAAGTGTGATGAATATGGGCTATAATATTCTCGTCTTTCTCGTCCTTCCTGCATGCAACACTGTAGAATGAGATAAGTCACTATAAAATACGGATTAGAGATAATAAAAGTATTCATCATGGCTGCTTAAAGAAACACTCTTCAACCCTCACTGGACCATGAACGATAATGCTAAGCAAATAACTTGTCACAGGCAGCATCGCACTTCCATTTAGCTATTCAAATGGACGATAGCTCCAATGACTTCTTGTCATTGCCTGTAACATCACAGAATCTCCTGGAATTTGAGACGTCTCCCCCTGGCAGGAGGAGGCCTCTCGGGCCTCCCGAGAATGGAAGTCCACCTTCTGTTCCCACGCCTGGCTGGCTGTCACTGTCGCTCCTTACAGATGTTTCTCTAATCTCGTCTCGAGGGCTGTCAAAGGTAGACACTGCACAGCTTCCAGAGACAACCTTTTCTATTGCTTCTCTAGCCTTACTGTCAAGAGCTTTTCCTAATATGTAAAGTAAATTTTCCCTGTTGGGTTTTAAAACCTTTCTGTCTTTTTCACTGTATCAGGACAATGAAAAATAAAGGTTATTACTTTCTTTGAAGGCTGTAATCATGTCCTCCCTCACGATGCTCTTAGGCTGAGCAGCATCCATTCAATCTTTTTGCCTAGGTCATGGTTTTTAGATGTCTCATTGCTGGCCTTACATCCATTCTCACTAATTCCCCCCTGTTTTTCCTGAAAGGCAGGACCTAAACTGGATAGTCATAGAATCATAGAATGGTTTGGGTTGGAAGGGACGTTAAAGATTATCTTGTTCTAACACCCCTGCCATGGCTTAGAGACACCTTCCCTAGACCAGGTTGCTCAAAGCCCCATCCAACCTGGCCTTGAACACCTCCAGGGATGGGGCAGCAACTTCTCTGGGCAACCTTGGCCAGTGCCTCACCACCCTCACAGGAAATAATTTCTTCCTAATATCTAATCTAAATCTACCCTCTTTCAGTTTAAAAACCATTACCCCTCGTCCTATCGCTCCACTCCCTGATCAAGAGTCCCTCCCCATCTCTCCTGTAGGTCCCCTTCTGGTACTGGAAGGCCGTTACAAGGTCTTCCCAGAGCCTTTTCTTAACCAGGCTGAACAACCCGAACTCTCTCAGACCACCTTCATAGGAGAGGTGCTCCATCCATCTGATCATCTTTGTGGCCTCTTCTGGAGCCTCTCCAACAGGTCCATGTCCTTTCTCTGCTGAGGGCTCCAAAGGTGGATGCAGTACTCCAGGTAAAGTCTCACCAGAGCAGAGGGATAGAATCACCTCCCTCTATCTGCCAGATGCAGTTTTTTCATGCAGCTCAGGATGCAATTGGCTTTCTGGGCTGCAAGTGCAGCTCATGTTGAGCTTCTCATCACCAACACCCACAAGTTCTTCTCCTCAGGGATGCTCTCAATGTTCTTATTGAGGCCCAAAGCTGAACAGATTTTGTAGGGATAACCTTCAATTATGCATCTCAACATAATGTTTACCTCTGTTATGGCAATGTCATATTACTGGCTATATTCATTTAATGATCCATGAAAAAGTCATGTGGATTTTTTTTCTGTTGAACTGTTGGCTGAGCAAGATATTTCTGTCCTGTATTTTCACAATCATTAGCTTTATGTATTAAAAATTGTATCTGCTTCTATTGAGTAGAATTCCTTTTTTAAGCTCTTATCTCAAATTCAAGTTCACTTTGAACTGTAATCATGACCTGTAAAACATTTGCTGTACCTGATGTCATCTACAAATTTAACAAACACACAGTCCATTGAGAAAAATATTGGATAGGACTAGATCCACATAAATAGGAAAAGTGACAAATTTCTCTACAATCTGAAAATGAGAAATTAAGAAAAACAAACTCTGGAGCTTATTTTTCCCTTTCTACTATTATTGGATTACTTCATAAGCTATGACCTTATTAATATTAATATATACAATACCATTAGATGGCATTCAGTGCTATATGGCATAGTTTCCAGGTTCTGCTGGACTAATAAAACCCTGATATGCACTGCGAGTGACTTCCTCCATGCAATTCTTTCAACCAGCTCTTAACACTCAGTATGTAAATTACGTTTGTTTATATTGCCAATTTACCTCCTATTTAAATCACACTGGAATTTGGCCTATTGAGTTTGTGTTAATCTGCCTGGCAGGATTTGGCCTACATTGGACAGGAGGAGGGAGGAGGGATGAGGAGAGAAAGAAAAATGAAGTAATCCTCAAACATTTTTACACATTAAAAAAAATTAACTAAGATAAGCTATGTAAAAATGTTTCTTTAAATTTCTAACGCACTCTCCATTTTAAACACTTATTTCCAGAGGGTTAATTAGTGTATAATTCTTTGAGCAAGAGGAAAATAATTTCCTACCAAGCTTGCATTTGGCACAAACAATCTACATCACATTACTATTACAAGTGAACTTATTTATCTAATTTTATTTTATTTAAATATCAACTGGATATTTTAAGGCACAGGGGGGGAAAAAAGGCATGAGGCATTGAAGGTTTCAGTTCATTTTTTATACATTGCCTGTTTAGAAAAGTACAAGTACATCAAAAACGTCAGCTCATACAGATGTTTAAGATATCCAGTCTTGCTAAAAAAATGTCCTGAATTGCTAATTCAGATAAGTTGCACTGGGTGGTATTTATTCCATGTATTGTAGACAAAGCTGGTAACAATGCACGTACTGCACATACTCAAGGTTTTAATTTTTCTTCTCAGTTTTCCTTTCAACCTGCATTTTTTCTTTTGTTCATCTGCTTAAGGCTTCGGTTTTTTCCAAAACTTATAAAATAATTATCTTGGGAAAAAAGCAAACCAATGGACAACTACATTCTCTGATAATTCCCTGTGAATCGGGCGTTTTTTCTCCCCAACATGGGATCTCCATGTAAATGGAGTTTGCTTGTATTAGCTTTATGAAGTGGTGGACCACACTTGATCTGTCTCCTGCTTCAATCCTTCCTCCTTACTGCCTGAAAATATTTTTCAGAGGATCACATCAATCAGAAAAAGGGCAAGTGTCTGTGCTCTGTAGGACTCATGCTAACTCAACGAGATATAATGAAACGGAGGGCAGTAAGAAAAAGGAGAGAGAATAGAAAATTATCAACGTGTTTTTTTGTGAACTGAGAGTACACAAACAAATTAACATCATCTGGACCAGGGGTGAAAACAGGAATCTCACACACAGGGACCTGGAAGTGATTCCACTTTTTCTTTCTATTTACATTTGGATAGAGGCATAAGAAGTCCAATTCTGAAAGTGGTGATGAGATTAGAGGGAGGAAAATAAGCGTGTAAACCAGAGGGATACCGTTACCAGAAGATAAGAGAGCAGAAGTAAAATCTTGATGAAGTTGATGACAATTTTCTGGACAAAACTGCCACAAGCAATGGTGGGGAAGATGAAAATAAGACTGGCAGACAAATATAAAAGCAGACAAGCTTAAGCTATAGGTATGGGGGCAATAGGGAACTTATTTTAAGCAGGGATGATTCCCTTGTAGAATTGATCAATAGCTGTGCATTCATCCTTTGTGGGGAAGAAATGGAAAAACCATGAGTAGGACTTCTTGCAGCAAATAAAATAATCTCCTGCTTCATGACCAGTTACTGTATTAGTCCATATGAAGGCTGACTGTAGTTTTAATAACTAAACTTGACAGAATGACACGGTTGTCAGTGTAGCACAGTGTAACTCAATTTTGGGAGCAAGTTTGGGTTTTGTTTGTTTTGTATTATCTTTATTTTTGTTCAGTAAATTTCATACAGAGGCAAATTAGACGATCATTGAGATTGCAAAGTTAAGAATGGCAAAATGAGGAAATGTTGGCATTTACTTCCGGCTCTATGACCCTAATTTAGCTGCTTTGTGTTGGACTGCAGTGAGACTCCCTCAACTGCAAGCTTATAAAGATTATAGAAATAGGCATCAAGAAAGCTAGATATATTATCTTTCACACACACATTCATACATACAAAACACAACTTGCCTTTCCCAAGCAAATCTACTCACCAAACCAAGTCATTTGCTATCTTTGCAAGTGTTGTGTGACACAGACATTCTTGAGCTTGAATGTTGATATGCAACTTCTTTAGGTACAGATGGTGACACTAGTTATAAAGTCAAACTGATACAATGCAACATTGTCTACTGGTTTGGGTGGCTGATATTGGAGTATCTGCAAAGCAACTCTGATGTATTCTGCATTGGCGTCAGCATACCAGGAGCCACAGGATTTCAACACAGAGTAAACCTCAGTTCAGAAAAGGCTATCTACATCTTTTCCACATGATGAATTCCCTCACCCACAGACAGGTTGGTGGGGCACACTCAACACACAAATCAAACGTAACTCAATTTCCTTTTTAGTTTTTCAGCTCACCTTTAAAAAGGAAACAGGATATTACCTTACTTAGTCTAAGGCCACCTTTACCAATACAGGGGAAAAGAGAGGGAAATAGAGAATATATATATATTTTAATGAAAACTATGCAACTTACAAAAATAAGCCTTTTTATTCTTTAGAATGATAATAAAACTGCAGTATCCACAAGTTTGGGGCAAATGAGGTTTTCAAGTGTCCCTTGTGATAACAGGATCAGTACGAGAACCAATTGTGTTCAGTTTATGTACCAGCAAGTCAAAGGTAGGAAAAAACATATGCACAAAGGAGATAAAATTTGGTGATGATAAATAACCAAGCAAAGAAAAATAGTCAATCAAAACCAAACAAACAAAAAGGATAACCGGATAACTCTAAATACTCTAAATTAAAAAAATCCCACAGATGTGGGCATGTAGATTATGTGATTTAATATGGAGAGGGGTGAGGGAGTAGACAATGAAACTAGACAGGACAAAGGGAATATGAAAATGGAAAATAACTCCAGTAGGCACCAGACTACTATTGTCATAAGTAACAGAAAGCTTCAGTGGAGAAATGGAGTATAAATTAAAAGCATTCAGAAGAATTGGTAAACCACAGTAGAAACCACAAGAAATGAAACCATAAGGTTATTAAAGAGCTGGGATATATTTCTGTAAAAGCTCTTCTGAGAGCACCAAGGTGACGAGCACCAAGGTTCACCACAGTTTCCAAACCTGGACTGACTTCAACACAAATAATCTGTCAAATAACACTTTTTATCTGACTATTTCTTATTCACAGATCACTCAAAACTGAAATACAAAGTGAATCTAGGAAAAAGAAAACAGTGACTGAGCTTTAGACACAAAAAATAGATTTACATATTATATATACATAGAATATACATATTTCTACAAATAAACTCCTCTTGTTTATCTTCGGTTTTGGGGGTTAAATTGTTTTTGTTTTGTTTTGTTTAATCACACCTTTTTTAAAGAAATTGTCCTCCTTGCAATTTATCTTTTGGTTTTTTTGGGGGGGACAGATAATGTATATATTTACAGCTCTAAAAAGATGTACAATACTGATAAGATGCAGGCTCTGTAAAGGATTTTGTAATTGATCTGAAAACAGTATTAAGTCATTCTTTCACCTAAAGACAACCGTGCCAACTTTCTCCTCTTGAAAGACTGCAAGAGGCTGTGTCTCCACTTTGCATACAGAAGCGTAATGGATAAACTTATCCACTCTTCTCGCTCATACCCAGCCACCAACCACCCAAAGCCAAGGAAACAGCAACAAGGAGATACCTTGACTTCAGCAACCAGACCGTAAGTCCATCCTTTGCTAAAACCATGTCCACGTACAGGAGGCATAACCCACATCCTTCTTGGTGTTCATTTAAAGAGAGATATTGATCTTGAGTAATTTCCCTCCATTTATTACAAAAGTCAGAGTCCCAAATGGTATCTGATCCAGTGTTTGTTACATAGTGACAAGTGATATTAAGCAGTGACAAGTGATATTAAGTGACCTCTTATAGACCACTGAGGGCAGTATGTCAGTTCAGTCAGTGGGCAAGTTTAATAGCAAAAATACAGATTAATTCCAGAGAATAAGTGGAGTTTATATTAAAATAGATAAATTAAATACATAGTTGTATAGAAAGACAAATTGATTCGGGCAGTCATAATTTATTAAATATTTTTAAGAATAACTGTGAATTAATATTGAAGCAAAGTTTTCTTTTACTAAGCCTGAAGTTCATCACATATACATATTTGTTACACACTTCCTACTTTTCTTGGTCTTCTAAATCACCATTACCTCAAATCACCTTACAGAAGATGCCAGTATGACTGCTGCATTTTATAGGATACAGAAGGGATAAAACCTAAATAGAGGAGACAATACTTACAACCATACTCAAATCTTCTGAGTTCCACCTCTGTGTTTCTTCCTTTAAAGAATGATCTGAAGTGCCAGCCACAAAATTTTCCATAGATTTATTGCCAGTTTAATCCATGAACTCCACAGAGATTTTTGTGTTAAATAGTAGTGTATTTTCATTATGTATCTGCCTCATTTTACTTCCATCTGAAGGAATCAGGAAGAGTAGCTGTAAGGAACAACACATAAGGTTAAACAGAGTAATTATTTTTCCTAGAAGTAATGATTTTTATTTTTTTAATGATATCCAGGTCATATATTTTTTCCTCCACCTCTTGTTCATCTTTAATGTAGAAAAACAAAATCTTGTGGGTGTTTTGTTCCAAATATGCTGCTTTAACTATGTGAAGTAGAATATGAGTTCTCACTTGACATAGTCAGATCACCAATAAATTGTACAGAAAAAAACTTAAAGCCCCTTTGGCAGTAATCAGTGGTCATACAAAATTTGACAAGCACAGCAGAACTGTAGCCATTGCTGAGGGGAATTTCTTAGTCTTGTCAATTCTTTTACTGGATGGGAGATAAAGAAAAACAAAGTAAAAATAGCTTTAGAGGACGAAAACTGAGGGCAAAAAAAAAAAGAGAACAGAATGTAAAACTCAGCTGTGGCACCTAGAATATTACAACTCTTTCCTTTCAAATTTGTTTTTTTCTCTTCCCTTCAACTCAGCCTTGATCTGAACATTCAAGAAAAAACAACTTAGTTTACAAAGTCAAGACAGATAAATTTATATACAGAAATGGACGTAAATGAGACCATTCGATACTGAAGATATAGGATAGTTGTGGGAACAGCTGCTAACTTAAAAATTGGAAGTTGTTCAAGAAAAAGTAGTGAATTTCACAAATGTAGGTGTGTGAATAAAGACCGTTATCCACGTTACTCTGTTGTAAATACCTCTCAGGATGCTAAGTTTTTTACTCAAATTTCCCAAGAGATAAATTATCCCCTTTTACCGCGTATGATAATGTAAACGTGATTGGTATCATATTGGTAAAAAAAACATTGGAAACTTTGTGAGATATTCAGATGAACTTACCTTAAAAGAAATTAGATCCTTAACCTGCTCAGACACTTTTAGACATTGTTAGTCATCTATTTATAGCCTTAGGCATTTAAATATTACAAATCTGGTGGAAAGTGACACCACCCCAGATGTGGCAGAGGTCCACTTACTTGAGGTAATATCAACCACATGCTTCATCTGTTGGTTCTGCATCAGAAGCTTCTCTAAAAACTTCTAGATCAAATTAAAGTAATGGAAGGAAACAATTCACTTTATGTTATCCCAGCACCCATGCAACCCAAAAGAAGCTTACATTTCTGGTTGTGCAACTCAAAGCTTTCCACTACAGTATCCATCTCTATCAGTAGGGTTTTCAGAGAAGAGATATGGTGATCAGCAGTGTCTCTTGCTAAATGGATGAGTGCTTTTTGCTCCTTCCACCTCAATAATCATGAGAAAACCCAAATTGATTTTCACTAGTAGAGTGTATACCACAAAGTATAAATGCAAATAAGATGAAGCTGGTTACTACAGCAGGTGGAAACAATCCCCTACTCCCAAGCATCTACAGCTCTATGCTTGATTGTGGAGGTGTGGAAACAGAGTAAACAAAAGCTGGTATCATTGGCTCAGGTTAAGCCATTACTAAACAAAGGGTTATATAGCTTGTAGTGTGAACGTAAAACGCTGTGGTCCTCACTGCTCTTGTTTTTCAAAGACCTACAAACCAAGCAGTTGAAGAGAAAATTAGTTATTTCCCTGTAGAACTCTGGGGAAGTGTTTGTTTCTGATTTCTGTTTTATTGTTTTTTTATGTAGAAAATGATCTTTTTATTTAAATAGTGTTCTGCAGGAAAATACTGGCATTTTAAATATGACAGTCTAGCTCTCAAAAAAGCAGACATTTTATCTCTCTCCCTGAAGTGGGAACCACAACCTCTTTTGGCAGCAAAAGCCTCTCAAAATTATATATCTTATCAATTTTTGAAGTTTTCAGTATCTCAACAGAAGCTGTAAAAATCCGATTAAAAATGGTGAGAATAAAAAAATATAAATTTATTTATTTTTATGTTATTTTCAGTCAGATTATTTTAGTAGAAAAATAAAATAAAGTTATGTTATTTTTAATTTATTAAGGAGCAGAAAAACTGAGACTAAAGCTGTCTGTAGAGAAAAGGAAAGAGAAAATGGAAAGTAAGAAAATCTTCAATTAGATACAGTATCCTAATTTTGAAAAGATACTATGTCCCAATGCAATTTACCTGTGACGGTAAGTCAGAGGACCCTCCTATTCCCTGAATACTGACTCTGGCTACCACTTAATGCTGATTTAACAATGACAAGACGAACTTTACTGTTTAAATATTTGACATTCCATTCAAATGTGAAACAGCACAGTGGAAATTGGTTCACCGTCTCTGACACAGGGTCCCTTATAGAAGAAAAGTAAGGACATGTAAGAGCAGAAGTCACAAAGTCAAAGGCACAGAATGAGGTACTGTTAGCAAAGGATGTAAAATGCATCAAGGGAAAGTTTTCCAAGAGTCTAAGAAATGAAGGGTGGACAAAAGAAAATGCTAAGTCTGTTACTTAGCAGAGGGGGAAGAAGCAGATAATAGATGATAAGGAGAAGGCTGAAATGCTTAATGAGTGTGTTGCTTTAGCTTTCACTGAAAAGGCTGATAGTAACAAGGTACTTAAGGCAGCGATAGTTAACAAGGGAAGAAAGAGGTCACAAGGCAGAATTAGGATAGACCAGGTTAAAGAATATTGGGATAGCCTGAACATTGTCAAATCAGCAAGGCCTGATGGAATTTAATCTATACTGTTAAAGTGTCTGCCAGAAGTGGTGTAAGGGAACTTTTAGCAACTATTTTTGAGAACTCATTGAGAAGGCCCAAATGACATGCAAAGGGAAGGTATATTCTGGGATTTGAAGGAAGGCATATCAATGAAACTGCAGGTCAGCAATTTTATCTTGCTTCCTACTATGTTAATTAGCATTAGACCTCAAATGCATTGGGACTCTCCTGTGTGTCCCGAAAGCAAATACAAAACTATTTTTCCATCTTTCAGGAGAAGAAGGAGAATAAATCCCCTGGCAGTTTGGGGAACTTATGTCCTGATCCAGCCACCACTGGTATCAAAGAAAATCATTCTGTGGACTTCGATGGTCTTTCCATCAGCATGTCTATGAGTGTTCTGAATCAGAATGAGAAGGGGATTACAAGTGTAAACAGCAGCTGAAATGTTCTAGTCTATTTTCATAGGTCCAGCAAAGAGGATTACAGAAAGCAAAGAAAAAAGTGTGAATACATTGATTTAGGGGATTTAATAACTTAAAGCTCAGCACATAGCATAAATATATATTTTAATTTTCTTCTGGCTTAGGCCAGACAATACAGAAAGAAGCAAATAGTTTAACAGGTGATGGTTTCAATAACATCTTAAACAGTATTCCACTTGCTGTTTTCATAATGCATCTAAAATGCAGAGAAAGAAACTAAAGACAGAGCACCTGATTCTACTTTTATACAGTTTGTGAGAATTGTCATTAGATGAAAATGTGCAATCTAGACTCTTATAAGTAAGAGTAGAATCATAGAAATAGTATAATTATTATAGTTTGGATGCGTGACTTTTTAGCTAGATGAGTACAAAAACACATTCAACTAACTTGTAGATGAAGTTGCATGCCTAATTTGCAAGCATTAAAAGGGTTACATGTGGAGATTGAATAATTATGTACACACAGAGTTACCATTTGACATTTGCCCACACAATTATCTAATCTGTGCCTAGAATTGTGGGCACAACTTGACTGTGTCTGACACTTGCTGTCAGTGTGAAGTTCACCGGCAACTTCCCTGAGGTCCTGTGCTTTAGCTAGCAACTTGGGGAACAGAATGCATTAACTTTGTCTCCAGATAATATCTTCCAAGGATCTCAGCTGCAAAGAAAATACAATACAGTTGTGATATGTGGAGGAATGGCATGAAATCAAAGAAAAGAATTGTTTAAATGTAAATGAGATGTAAGAGTATTAGCTACACTGTGTACAAGTTCAGGGAATACTGTGTATAAAGCAGTACAGCAACAAGTTATCAGGAGGATGCAAGGAAATCAACATTTTCTCTACATGTCTTGGATGTTATATTGGTTCAAGAACATTCACAGTCTTTCTCACATAGTGGAGGAAATTGTCCCAGGAAGATGAATATGACTACTCAAACTTGTGTAAGGCTTTGTAAGATCAGAATTTCACATACCTTATTAGAAGCATTATGTAGATTGGGTAGTGAAACAAAAAGTGACATAGTTAAAATAGTTAAAATATATATGCATATTTTGAATCCATTTGGATAATCATTGACACTTGCCACCAAGCTGATTTCAATCACATCCATTCAATTTTCATAAACAGTAAGTCCTGAACTTGCTGGATATGTTGAGCATATGCAGTTAAATTGCAATGAACTTCACTTTTGTAGAGGTTTTGTAGAGGTCCCTCTCTTTCTGTCTCTTTCTCACTCTCTATTTTCTAGGAAACCAATGCCATGCTGCAATATTGTGCACTATATTTCAAGAAGAAAAGACTGATTGGAATGGATTCAGAGAGGAGCAAGAGAATCATAAAAAGGACTGGAAAATAATGCTGCCAGTTTGAGGAAAGGTTAACAGAGCTGGTCATGTTCATTCTGGCAAAAAGGAGATTGAGGGGAGACATAAAATATCTGTCTACAAATATGTAAAGGGACATTGTAAAGGGAGGACGAATGAATTATTCTCCCTCATCCATGAGGAGAAAGAGGTAACAGGCTTATGCTACAGCAGGAAATATATGTTAAATATCAAGCTCATTGAATAATAGAAAAATGTGTTTGCAAGTATGTTTGCTAAATCTGAGCTGGCATTATTTATCTCTTTTTTGTTTGGTTTAGTACAAAAATTCTGACAAGCATTTTCTCTTTATATACGTGTTAGTAAAAGTGCAATTATTCTCAGGAACGGAAAATGCACTCAAAAAGCATGATAAAGGATATGCTGCTGAGTACACTGCCAGACCGATAGAAAGCATGCATTTGTGTTCAAACTCAGAAATATTTATGTTGTAACTTTGCTGCGAGTTTGTGTTTAAAAGCACATCTCTTCTTATTTGAGATATTCAATACTATTAAAATGGGTTTGACTCTCACACAAAAGTTGAAATTAGCTTCTGTGTTCCAGCAAGTTTCTGCTTTCACAAAGTGCATGCCTGAAGTTAAGTGGGAGAGTCTTCTTCCTGAAAACAGTAAAGTATCTGCTTTTGATCATAGTTGCCATCTATCAAACAGGTTTACCTTGATGGAATTGGGAATTGGTCCCAATTTATGTTTCTTAAAGGTCAGGATCAGGCCTGCATTTCTGAATTTAGTCATTAATTTGAAATTGTCTTCCAAAGTGTGTAAATTAACATATCTTTGTTGACTCTGGTGGAACCATCTTAATGCACATTTCTGTACAGATCCCTTGTAGCGACTATGATATCACACCTTAATATCCGTCTATTAGCAGTCTATAAAGTAATCAGCTTTTCTCCTACACTCTTATAGAATCATAGAATCATAGAATCATAGAATTGCCCAGGCCGGAAGGGACCTCCAAAGGTCATCTAGTCCGACCTC
>JAOXNO010000020.1:7710666-7723562 GCA_028565335.1 Limnodromus scolopaceus
GGAAGGGAAGGGAAGGGAAGGGAAGGGAAGGGAAGGGAAGGGAAGGGAAGGGAAGGGAAGGGAAGGGGGACCAACCACATTCTGTAGGTATATAGGTATTGCAATCTATTTAGTTTTGGGGGGTATTTTCCAGTTTTTCTTATTTTCTGATTCTCCACAAATACAGAAAACACTGTAATGTCCATGATTATGGTGTTATGGTACTCTTCTTTTCTTACATTAAGCATATATCTGGTGTGTCATTTAATCCCATCAGAAATGCAGTATGACTCAGTAATGTAAGCAATGCCATGACTCACCATAGTATTTATGGTATTTAGCACTTATCTTGTGAACTTCATCTCATAATACCTTGCAGATGCTAATTAATCCTTTATATTTCCTTATGAAAGTGCATTAACACCATCAGTGCCCTTGGGAGAAATGGTTTTTTACATACCCATGGAATAGTTACTCAGGAGAAACCAGCGCTTGCCAGAAATAACTACATAGGTGGATCTGAGATACCAAAATTCCCCTTATTTTTAAAAGAGGAAACAAGTGTCTGGAGGGAAGGTGTTTTTCAGGAAAACTGTGAATGAACATCTTTTTTTTTTCTGGTATTACAGAATTTAACTTGATGTAGCTCATCAACAGAGAGCTACCTCAGATGAATATAAGTAGAACACAGCTTTACTTGCTTGCTGGCCAGAACCACTCAAATTATGTACAATATAAATTAGTTGCTCAGATACTACACCACAAAGTCCTCAGAAATTGACATTCTTTGATACAGCACTGATGTCCACAAAAAAGGGATCACCGAAAAGAAGGTTAAGGCATTCAGTCATTCAACAGGCATGAAGTCCACATAGATGGTCATGAGCAATCAGAAGATCCTCCATTCTCATGCACCAACCTCATGTAAACTTCACAGCCTGATGTGCCAGTGAGGATTTGCACAGGCAGAAGCCATGCCATATATTCAGTTACTCAATGTATGCGAAGGCTGATCTACTTGTGCGAGGCACAGGCCTTGTTTGTGCAGAAGTTGCACATGATGCACTGGTTGAGTGTATTTTATACACACATACATCCAGGCATGCTAATTTACTTGTAGATATCCCACTGAAAGACAACTGGGGAGGAGTTCACAGATAACTAATGACAAGGAGTAAATTTTTTTTAACTTAATCTTCTGAGTTGTCAGAACTGAAGGACCACTGTGTCCCATATCCTCTTAATCTGTTCAATGAAAAGAGTACATCCTTAGTAAGCAGAGGGTTTTAATTGCACACAAACTCTAATAATAATAGTGGTTTTCTGATTCCATTCCTTTTGCTCTTGGGATAAAACTTTGTCCCTGGAAGTCATTTAGATAGCGAGAAGGACTGTAATCCATTTAAATAACTGCAGTTTCATTCCAGTAGTACATATTACAAATCACTCTTTCCAGAAACTTCAATTATTGTTTTGGGTTTTTTTCATCTATGTTTACATGTTTTCTGGAGATCTTTAGTCTAACAAGCCACCAGCCTAAAGGAAATCCTAGCTGTCTGACATTAAATAATAGAATGATCCTTTCCAGCCTTAAAAATCTATGAAACTGTACTGCTGTCAGGGATGAGCACACCCTTTTCCTGAATTAGGGAAGACAGAGAGGAGGGAGCTAGGAAGTCAATGAATGTAATGTGCTGTGGGGTATGAATCAGTACTAATGAGTGGGATACAAGCCCCACTCAGTGCACTGAAATAAATCAGCCCCTATTTTATTTGTTGCATAACAACAGAGCAATGTTGAAAACGCCAACTTTATTTTAATGTTATAGATATGGCTCTATTGTTTTCAGCAACACTTCACCATGAATTGCACTGAAACATCTCTTGAAGAGATTACAGTGATATCAATTCTGTAGCATTATTTTTCCTTATTACACTGTGGTATCACATAATATTCCCAGGCAGATGTAGAAACAGCATAAAAGTAAATGTGCTCTTAACATAAATACTTCACAGTGAAAGCAGAAAGGACCTGTTTTGTCATTGCTTAGCTGGTGGGGTTCAGAAGTGCAGAGGCCCTAGGTGAGGTTTCTGCTCCAGGGAAGCCAGTTTAGCCCAATCAGAATCAAAGCTCCATGCCTGCCAGGGACAGATATTCTTAATGTACCCTGAGATGAATACCTATGTGACTAAATATTGTTTAGTCAGAGTAAGCATTGCAAAACCACACTTTAAATTAGTCATCAACAGCAAGGGATAGAGACAGAGGAAGAGTGAGAACCATGACAGTGACAGAGCTTGATCCAGACTTATTGTTAGATTGGCACCCTCACAGAGCTGTTGTACACGTTAACAAATTAAAGCTCGTGAAAGTCCTTGGATGAGAAGGCTGCAGAAGTGGAAATGACTGTTATCGCTGCAGTCAGTACATGGAGACAACACAGAATGGCATGGATGTCATCCCTTCTCATGTCACTTTCACCATGGGCTGTTATTTCTGGTATTTATGGACATCCATGCATGTATAGAGAAGCAGTCACACATATCCATACTCTTAAACACAGTTTTGGATTCCTGAATTCTTACCACAGCAATGTTTTTGGATAGCAATATTTTTGGAAGGCAGATTTTGCCTTAACATGATAAGAATCTTGTTACATGATAAGAATGTTTATAATGCTCTTTCTTGGAGTGTGCAGAAGACCCGATCCATTGGCGGCATTGGGCAGAAATGTTTTCAAAGACATTTTTATTTTCATTAATTTATTCTATTTTCCAGAATATGTTACCACTGAAATGGTAATTTCTATGTCAGTGAATGACAGTCTAAATTTCAGGCTGAGTTTAACCCTTATATGTGACCACTCACATTCACAGATGTTTCTCAGGATACTGCCACATTCCATGTAGTTAATTATACAATGTATTATTGCTATCTTGCCCTCCTCTGGCTCCTCCCTAGGGGGTCTTTCATGGTCACCATTAGAGAAGCAAGAATAGAGGCAAGAAGAATCCCTGATATGAATCAGTGCTACTATTCTTATGGGTTTTATTTTTGGTATGAATTTTTTAAATAGTCAATGCCAATGTGTTGGTTCATTTCAGGTAAGTGGCCAAACTTTTATGATTCCACTTATAATACCCACCATGTGTCTGTGTGTCCTTGTTCTGATAGTTGAATGGTCTGAGCCACAAAACCAGACATAAACTAAGGAAAAACAAGTTAGCTTTCAGCTTTTAATACACGTGCAGCGCAACAGAGCGGAGATAAGAGCTGTCACAAACACTTCGATATTGACATTTCTCACCATAAATCCGTAGAAGACACATACTTCTTCCAGCATTAAGTACACCATTGGGTGTTAAAAAACATTTTTTGTAGCTGCTTACTCTCAAATGGGACAGGGATGGGAAGAGAGGAAATGTTTATATCTGTGCAGTAGCCATTTCCAAGCCTTTCTTATCTCAACTCTACACGTTAAAATGTGAAAATGGCTATATTTGCAACCCACAAAAACCCTAGATATTTATTTTAGTCTTTCTAAAAAGGAGATCTTTGCAAAATCCTAGGAATGATCACTTAACAATAGTTTTAAAGTCAAGGTCAGAATGCACTTGCTTTGGTAAAAACACTGAATGGCAAGCTGAAATCTTACCCAAGCAAAATAGTGCAATAGTGCAATTTATATGATGTTGCAATTTTTTTTCTCTTCTTTATGCTTTTCAAGATAATCCCATTGAAGTTTAACAACCTCAGTGGAGGTTAGGTTGTTAGGTGGTTAGGATGGGTGGTCCCCTGGATTAGTCACTGCTCTTTTTACTCTGGTACCGATCCAATTCAGTCTTAAGCAAGAGTGAACTTGAATCTAACCCAAATCTAACCAGATTCTTGTTTATACGCACATGTATGTGTGCAAATATACACGGATATCCACATGGAGATAGAAACTAAAAAAGAAATCGTGTGGTAGCTTTCTTCTGAGCAATACTCTGACTATAATAGTTATTGCTGACCCAGATTTGCTCTGCCCTTGTGTGTATCCAAATACATACATATATCAAAATATATGTGCATATGCACACACGCAAATGTAAATGTGTAAATATACACACGGAACAAATCCATGTGTATATACATATATATACATATATAGACATATGAACATAAGGAGAGACTGAGCAAGTAAGAATAAGCAAAAGATATCAAAACTACAATATGACCTTATCTCATAGATTTCTTAGTTAATTTTCATATTTGTGTAAGGCAAATGCATTTCTCCCGGGGAACATGTATTAAAATGCATTGATCGTTCAAGAAGATACCTGATGACTGTCTGAAATACAGATAAATTATAATTTCTTCTCTCATTAACAAACTATAAAGTTTCAGCATCCATGGACACTGAATTTGTTATTAAACTTTGCCAAGACAGATGTTGCTAACAAGAAGATGTTTTTCTTGCTACTATTAGCTACAGACAAACTGATTTAGGGTTTTCTTTTCAACGCTTCTGCTTTTCTCTAAGAATTGAATTTACCCTTGGAAATAAAACTATTCCCATAGCTTTAAAATGAGCATTGATTAATGAGTGTTAATTGTATGATTAATAAAAATCAGTAATTAATAATATTATTACTCATAGTTTTGAAGCCTTAAGACAGAATTAAATCTTCTAGTTCTTTTTTTTTTTTTTTTTTTTTTTAAGTTATAAGAGAAGCAAGACAATAAAACAAAGGAACAGGAGCTCAGCCTGCTTAAAACATTGTAATCATACTCAATAGAATTTATTTAACTTTTAGAGAAAAGAGATCTTCAAGACATTTACCCTTCGGTCCCTCTTTGGAAAGCTGTTTAGACATTTATTTATAAGAGTGATTCCCTCAAACAGTTCTGATGTCCAGCCTTACTCTTACAGCTGAACTTACAGTCATTTGTTGAAAGTAAAGCAAGAACAGCACTGGTGAAAGTGTCATGATGTAAGGGCTAATGTTTCTCTGTAATTTCTTAAGCATTCATTAGTCACCAACTTCTTTCACAAACAAGTAAAAGGAAGTACTTTTTATCTTGGGATTCAAAAATGATATCAGACATAAGAATATGGCATTTCTGCTCGCCTGTTTTTTCTCCATAACAACAGAAAAAGGTCCCAGCTTTGTGCCAAATGACATACTGAAAAGGAATTTGTCAGCTTGGTATTAGCAAACCAAGCAATAATGGATAAATACATATATGTGTGTGTGTATGCGTGTGATTCTTATATCACACATTTGGACAAGGAACTATGTGGCTAGTGATCTCTGTCCTGTGGGTATGGTCCGTTCTACAGATGTTGACATGTCACCCAAAGTCATCTGAAATGCAGATCATTATAGACTCATTTGAAAAGCACGATCCTCCTGCCACCAGCTGTTCATCAATAGCATTGCATTGGAGGTGCCCAATACCAAGTCCTGGAGCTAAACAGACAGATGTGTTAAAGATCTTATTGCTTTAACATTGACACAGTACATGATTACAAGACAGAGCTGAATGAATGTCATGCCAGTGGCTGGAGTAACTACTTTGAGGAAATGTTTAGCTGTGCATTCTACAATGCTAGTGGTGGAAACTTGCCACATCCCTTTTAACTGTATTCTTTCTGTTAAGTGTCTTAAATTGCTGAAGTGAAAGGACAAATCACAGAACCAGAATTATGAAAAGTAGATTATTTTCACTATGGGGAAATTCTTTCTTTCTCTCCCACTCTCATCCTGCATCTTCAATGAGCTTCATAAACTAATGGTATTTCATGTCATTTTCTGACAGCGTAAGGGTGTGTAACAGTAAGCATAATCAATATTTTGTTTTGTGCAGTTTCATACATTTGGATTACTGGATCAGGATTTTAACACAACCTCGCTGCTTAATCAGTAAAATGGGCCATTTTATTTTGGAAAGCTAGCAAATAATGAAATATTATCTAGAAGATTTCAGAATTGCTATCTCCTCCTTTTTAATGACATATCAAGCTGCCACTTCACTCTGAAATCACAAGGCTTGATTCTTTTTCTGGTATAAGAGGGACTGGGAGAGACAAAGAAAGAGGCATGAGTTTGCCTGTGAGTATTACTGTGTATGAGTTCATGTGTGTGACAGAGGGAAAGAGAGGGAGGAATAGAAGGAAAGAGAGAAGGAGAGAGATTTAATGAAAAATTTGGATTACAACAATGTTTCTCAATAATAATTCTAGCCCTCAAAGCAAATTATATTTCTTTTCCAACACTGAAAAGCTTAGTATTAGATCTGACACTTTAAAATATGCCTGCATGGCTGTGCCACAACTAAGCTGCCAACTTTTGAAATGGCTTCAAAGCCAAAGCAGGGCATAAGATGATTTAAAGAGAGCAGTCTAATTTCTGAGCAGAGGCTCAGAAAGCATGTATACAAAATCCTGAAAATGAAAATAAGCTAGAGCTTAAATAAGTATACTCTATCCCTTGCCATCACTCCCCTCTAATGCATATTCTTCGCAGTAAATACTATCTGTAATTTCTTGCCCTTTAGGTCCTGGCAAAATCCACTTGGTTGGGATGGAAGAACATATCTAATATTGTTTGGACATGGAGCACCAATAGGGAAAGCGTGAGATTTGGGGGTTGATAGTTTTGAATCCCTCTCTCTGTTTCTGTGGGATACAAGGTTAATTGCCACACTATTAACAGATCAAGAGCCAAATAAGAGGGAAATATCTAAGTAAAATCAAGAAATTAAAATAATTTATTTTTAGATTTGTGAGAGGGTAAAATATCTATTTATCTTAGCACCTAATAACATGGCATGAGGTAGCTAAACTTTATTATTTCTGTTTCATATCTGGAAAAAAAACCAACAACAACAAAGAGGCTTAGAGTACAGACATATTCTGCAAAGAGACTTGGTAATGGTCAGCATGGCAATGACCAAGTTTGCACAACAGCAAGAACATCGTTTATACTGCTGAGCTTAATTTTGCTTTTGATTTTGAGAGGGAACTGAAAACTTTTCTACAGCTGGACTGGTATTCATAGCACCCAAGATACCCAGTACATACTGAAGAAGAAACTTCATTTTTAAATCTTTTTTTTTTTTTTTCCCCACACAGGAGCATTAACTTCTCAGTGTTACCTCTGTAAAACCAGTAACTTCTGTATAAAGATGACATATCAGAATCATTTCCAGATTCCTCCTGTAAAGTGTCTTCCACAAAACTCTAGTACAGAGACTGAATGTGATGAAGTTGTGATCTGAATCTCTTGGAAAACAACAAAACATAGTTTGAAACAACATTACAAATCATCACATTTTGTGTTAGCAATGTCCTAGACAATGCTGAAATTAACAAGGAAGACATCCTGCATTTCTCCCAAAGCTGATGACCTTATTTTATAATTGTCAATATCTAGATAAGAACTGAAAGTTGGATGGTTTGCTGACACATTTCTTCTTTTTTGTTGCAATTACTTTGGCTCAGTTGATGAATGCTAATCATAGAGCAATTAAAATGACCAGCCACAGAATATATATCCGTTTAACAAACTCTTTTAGTAAGTATTCTGAATGTAGGGAGGTATTCAAGAGAAACACTTGTTGCATGTTCTTGGAGATCATATAAATTAGACCTAATCACAAAATATTTGTGAATAAAGAAGAAAAATAATGAATTTTTTGTGACTGAGGTTAATAATTCTGAGTTGTTAGCTTTGCTTAATAACATCATGTTTGGATTTTCAAAGTAGACCATAGTGATCACAATGGATTCATAACAACAAGAGCAAATACAATTTTAAGGTTTCTAATGTATATGATGAATTTTAGAAATGAGTATACCCTGCCTTGCACTGAGTCTACTGCACAATTTTTTAATATGCAATACAATGAATACAACTGAACAAAACTCACAGTGCTTTTCTTAGAGAGTGTTAGTTTACTTCAACATGTATATGCATCAAGTGAGCAGGGTGATAATTTTACACACCTGTACCTGTAATTTATTATATCAAAAGGACTAAATATCTGATGTACACAAACCACACCAGTGCTTAACACTGGAAGTGAAGAGTGAATTTTTTTTGGTTATTATTTTGTATTTTGTTTTTCCCATGGGTGAAATCAGTGTTATGAAACTGGGAGACTAAGTGCAACACATCAGATTTTATCTTTTCTTATAATTTAGGGGAAATCTTACTCTATGCATACCTAAAGATTATTTAGAGAAGTTCAGCTTTGGGATTCACCTAACCTAAACTTAGATATGTAAAAATTTGATGTCTAAGTCTGAGCTATTAGTTTGAAAATCTGTCTATAATCTGTTGAGAGAAAGGAGGCATGACCAGAAGCAATACATCAATCATAGGCCCCTAGCTTAGGATGAGAGGAATGATATCCAGATGTTGCCCATTTTCTTATATAGATATCAATAAACTAATGATGACCGTCTAAGGTCCAGACTCAGAAGGTTAGTTTGAGGCAGATGGATGACCCCTTTAGTTAATCCCTGAAAGGAGGCTGAGAGCTTTTAGTTGCAAATGCAGTTTTTGTGAAAATATTTAAGAAAGTCATTTTAATTCGCATTCATTCAGAAGCTTCACCCCACCCAAGATTACAGCCTTACATAGTGAGTTTTTTGGCTAGGAAAGATTTGTGTTTAGCAAGTTGATGTTCTGTAATGGATAAAATTCCTGATCTCAGGTTGCATAAAACAAGCATAAACAGCTTCAAAATGGGTCATTCTGTGTTACAGCTGCAGTGCCATCTTTATTTTTAGTCCATTCTTACAGCAGTCAGATGCTGCTCAATACGTATTGTTACATGTTTGGAAGCAGGTACTGTAGTTCTAGGGGGAGTGATAAGGGCTGCAAATAAGAACAAAAAAAAGAGATTACTCTTGATGCTTTGTGATCTTTTCATACACGGGAAATCAAGAAACACCAATTGAAAAATGCCTCAACAAGCACGAGAAACAGGAGAGGAAAAGTCACCATCTACAATTATAATAATGCATTATATCTTTCACTAAAAGTTCTCTAAATACTTCATAGATATTAACTACTCCATCTTTGAGGCACATCTGTCTGGTTAGTGAATCTGACTGGAGGCAAGTAAGTTGATGCACAGGAGGTTGGGTGACTTACTGAAAGGGTGTATATGGGACTGCAGAGAAGGCCAAAATGGAAACCTCTGAGTGCTTTACTCAGACTCCTGAAATGCATTGCTTTATGTTAAATATTTGTGAATGTTTCTGTCTCTTTTGCAGCAAGAACCAAGAAACCAAAAATCAGTAATGTATTTTTTTTAGCACAGCAATGACAATGAGGTGAATTAAGCCACAGAATCCAGAACATACTAATACTTAGAATGGACCTAGTTCTTCTGAATACCCTTCTCCTCTTGCATAGCTACAAGACTTTCTTCCAAAGGTGGATTGGAAAAGCACTCACAAATCAAACTGGGAGACCTTCCCCTCTCACCTCGTGTGTTATCATTTGGTTGCTTATCTGTGTAATGAAAATGTTCTGTGCTTACCTAGATTCAGTGTTGCAGAAATTCAGACCAGAAAGAAGCAGTATTTTTAACAGAAAGGGAAATTAACCACTGGAGCAACTTACTTAGGGTTTTAGTAGGTTCACTAATGCTGGAAATGTTTTAAGTCAAAGTATTCTAAGAGATATGTTCTAGTTCAAACAGAATTAATTCAGGGAAGTCCTATGACTTCTGTTATGAGGGAGGTCAGATGAGATGTTCACAATGGTCCCTTCTGGCTTCATAATCTATGAAGCCATGAAGCTATATGAACCTCTTTCAAGAAATAAAGATGATGGTAACTGTCTATAAATACTTGATAACATGAAATTGCTGGAGGAACTATTTAAGGTGGTTAATGACGGTATTATAGGGAATAATGTCCTCAAACTGAAAAGACCAAGGTAGCATATTTAAGAAAGATAGTATTTTCTAGAAGTGAGGTCAATTGCACAGTGGAGTAATTTGCAAAATTGAGCTCTATAAAAAGAGCTGTGCAAGAGTGAATAAAGCATGTGATTAGTCTATGAAACAAGTCTGTTCTAATGCTGGGTAACTGAAAACTAAGTTGTTCAGGAAGTCCGGCACCGTGTTTTATTTAGTGATTTTACAAAGCATGTATGCTGCTTTTATATATATATATATATACATGTAAAATTGGTTAGAAAATAGTTTACCAGCCAATGCTTTCTCACTTGAAAGGAAACTTCAGACAGTAATTGTTCCACCTGACATAGAATAGATCCTACCAGGGAAATGACTAGGAGTAAAGAGGGAAATGAAAAGGAGTGAGTTTTCGCCTTGTGACTTTGCTGCTTTCTTCCTCAAAAGTGAAAATATTTCCTTCGGAGGTAGATAGTTATCAACAGCTGAGCATACATCTTTCCATCTCAGTGCAAACTGACTCCAAATGGCAAAGTTGTGAATATAGAAAGGGCTGACATTATTTGTAACTGCGGTCATGTTTCCTGCGGTTTCCCTCAGTTTTTTTTGCATACTGAGGTGGTTTGTCAGGGCTTTGCACACGTTCTGTGTCTAAAGGAGCCTCATTACTGGCCTATGCAGAGACAAGGGAGGTGGAGAAGGATGACAAGGTTTGCATTAATTGCACAGCTATCTGTTGTTCCAGGGGCCATTCAAGCATATAATAACTTAAGTAGAGTTTCAGTGAGTTGGAAGCTCTTGCTTTTTGTAATGTTTTGGCAAGCTGATTTCTTATTATAGCACAGTTGGTATTTCTTTTTAAAGTCTTGACAGAAAGCTGTAGGTGGCCACATAGCTTTTGTCCTGCTAGCAATACATTTGCAACATTCCATTAGTCAGGCAAGAAAGTCGACTGGTACGACTGGATTTTACTATGTTGAAGTTCTTGATAGAGGTCATCTCAGACAGCACAGTTCATATGTGAACCTACCTGCAAATTCCAATAAAGCATGGGGATAGCTAGTGATTGCTCTGGTCTATTAATTAAGGATGGTGGCAGCTGGAAAGTTCATCTCAGTATTCATATTCAGATTCCTCTAAATCTGGAGTATCTCATGGTCTTGATCAACAAAATTTACAATGCCCTCGAGCTGTCCTTCAGTACATTTAGTGGCATTAGGCTGAGATCTGCACTGTCTTTAGTCCTTCTGATTGCCTATCAAAGGAAACTTTTGCCAAGTTACCCAAAGTTTTGAAATTACATGTGTCTATGATTCTGTTTTAAAAACACACTTGAAGTTAAATTAAGTCTGCTGCTTCTGCAGATTGAGAATTCATAGAAACTGGTGGAACAAAGCAGAGAAATTTAGCCAAGAAAACACAGTGAATGGTGAATATTCTGTTTTAAGATTATATTAAATTAAGTTAGAAGTGGGAATATAATGTTGCTTAAGAATTTTGGAATAATGGAGACTAGGTTCTTGCGCAACATCACTAGAAAGGTAATTTTCTTTCTCACTGCTTTGGCATTTTTCAGACTCAATCACAAGACTAAGCATTTTTTCTGTCTATTCAGATCCTCAAATGAATCTGTGTTTAAACTGCAATTGTCTTTACTCTTAGTGAGGATTTTAGCAGTTGTGTTTTGTTGGTAGGAGTAACCAGAGAAAGCAAAATATAAGAAAATGTCAATATGGGAAAATTAATTAAACATGAATGGAAGACATTGGGCTTTAAATGCTTTGAAAAATCACTGTTTCAAGGCATGCACTTTTTTAGGTCTTGAGCCCAAAAAGGCCATAACAGTCTGGCCACTTTATCTCCATCTCTTTTAGCACTAAGTTTGTAAATGCAACCTCATTTTTGGATGTGCTGGAGTCTTCTTATACCAGTTATTCTCTTATTCTAGCTGGCCATAACACTATGGTGCAAGTTAGAGCAACCTTTAGGTCCCTCTGTTTTTTGTAGGTGACCTAGACCAGCACATACAGTAACAGAGCTACAATACAATCACTATTACCCTATGGGGAAAGTTAAGACTGGAGGTTAAGGCACATCTTCTTTTCAGACTGTATTTGCAGGTTATGGTCTGGTTTAATCTTTGACATCTGCCATCCATAATCAAACATGAAAAGAATCATTGCCATGTTTGAATCACTGCTATTAAAAGTATGAGACGGATCTTCCATCACATGGTTTTCCATGGCAGTTAAAATTCACAAAATTACACTTCTAAGATTTAAAACTGGTTGATTATAATCTACATCTTACTAGTAAATGAAAAAAAAAAAAAAAAAGGGCCATCCACTATCAAATGCAAAATTAAATGATCATTAAGGTAATTAGCCAGTTTGTTGTCCTCATTGAGTTTATTGTTTCAATTGTATTGGTGCAAATTAGCAAAGAGCTTAATTTGTATACAAATCAATAATTTCTTTTGTTATTTTTTCTTCTGTTGTTGTTGTGATAATGCATGCACATATTTAAATTGTTTCAGTAAAACAGACTGTAGTGAGAGTTTAGGTTTTGCTAGAAAACCATAGTACCTGAGCTCAAATGGATCAAAGATCCAAATTATTAATTAAACAAATATCCATGGCCATCTAATGTAGCCAGCTCATAGACAAAATTTGCTAGATGTTTTCTTGTGCCCAGAAACTCCTATTGCTGAGTTCTTTTGCAAAACTGAAAATATATACCCCATGCTTGAATGATAAGACTACTGGCAATTGAAGATTTGAGAATGTAAATCTAAATGTTGTAGTAGATTATGTACAATTATTCTGCTATATATGGATCATTCCAGTGTTCCTGCAAGAGTACTGAGAAGTGTTTTGGCCCCAAAATTGATCTGTCATTTCAAGAGAAGTCACTAAAATCCAAACTCGTACACCGTGTTTCCAAAGTGTGGCCTCACCTCCTTCCTTTGACAGGACTCCCCACATCCATCCTACAA